>JAODAL010006760.1:0-130684 GCA_025379985.1 Phyllomedusa bahiana
TTAAAAACACGGGTTACTGTATGCCCCGCAATTACGCCGGGTGTTCGCGGAGTCGCATTGATCGGTGCGTACTCCTGCAACGTGTGGGGGGGGGGGTGGCAACCTGCAGGCCCCATAGACATGCATTACTCATGAGAACTGTGGATTACCGTAATGATTGGGGTACATTTCGCTCGTATTAGAGAGCAGTACGTCACGAAATACATGGCGAAATGCACCCAAAAATAAGCCGTGTGAACATACCCTAACAGTAAGAGTACCAAAAGGTAGGGGCCCCCCCCATATGTGCAAAACCCCGCTTTAGTCTTGTCTTTTGTCCCCCCCCCCTTAGAAAGTAGGCACACCCCCAAAAATGTAGGGAATTAGATGGGAGCCCTTTTATGAGGTATACCCTAATTTGGCAGGGAGGAAAAAGGGCTCTATTTAAACATGTGGGTAGGTGAATAGGTCCTGCATTAGGTAGGAAAGTATACAGACCTTGAAGAAGACAGGCAAGTATATATACCTCCCATTAAGTAGGTAAGTAGTAACATTGCCCCCCAAGCAAATGGTAAGTTGAAAAAAAAGTTTTTCATACACATATAAAAAGACACTAAGCATTTTTTCTCCTAGTGCTAAACGAATAAACCTTACCCCCTTTTTGGTCATTGGGTTACTAAAAAATTTTTATTTTTCCCAAAACCAAAAAATGAGAGGGGGAATTTTTTTAAGGGATTTTTTTTTTACTTTTCTCAGAGTCAAAAGTTTACATCATTTTATTAGTAAATTTTGGACAAATTCCCTTAAAATGAGTCTTAGTCAAACCTTTTGGATATCTTTTTACAAGTTTCACAATAGTTGGTAGGAATTTTTGGCCCATTTCTCCTGAAAGAATGGGTTTAAATGACCCCTTTTTTGAGGGCGCCTTGCTCACACTGCCCTTTTCACTTTGCCCCAAATTTTCAATAGGGTTTTAGGTCGGGATTTTTGTGGCCACTCCCAAAACATTACTTGGTTTTTTTAAGCCATTTTTTTACCCGTTTTGCAGTATGCTTTTGGTCAGTAATTTTGGGAAGACCCCCTTTCAGCCAAGCTTTAATTTCCCCGGGTGATGTTTTGAGAGTTTTCTTCAGTATTGCCACATAACTTTTTTTTGATATGCCCTCTATTTGTAAGGCACCAGTCCCTCCTAGCAAAACAACCCCCCAACACCAAATTTTTCTTTTGGAGTAATGGCTTCTTTTCCCGGCGAAGCCTTTTAGCCCCTGTTTTATACAGACTTTTTTTCACTGTGCTAATGACACAAAACTTTCCGGGTTTCTGCCAGCATTTCACAAGGTTCTTTTGCTTTTATTTTGGGTTGATATGCACAGCCCGGCCCAAAGCATTATCTTTTAAAACACAGAACCTGTCTTTTTCCTTTGATTGGTGGTTGGCTTGTTTCCCATCTTTTTGGGTTTTTTGTGTAAAATTGTTTGTACAGAAAAAAAAGGCCCTAGGTATCGGGAAAATTTTGCCCCCAAAGGGATGATCCAGACTTGTGCAAGCCACAGTTCTCTTTCTGAAAATTTGGCTGATTTCTTTAGACCTTTCCCATGATTTTTACATACAATAACATTGTTTTTGCAGTGATTTAAAATACACCACCCCTTTTTCCTAATTAAACTCAATGTTCCCAATAAACCAATCAAAGCTCCAAAGACTGACATATATATGGGTGCCCCAAAATTTTTTTAAAGGGCATATAAAAACCCATTGTTTGTAAATTTTTTGTTTTTGCGAAAGTAAAAAAAAATGCCTTACAAAATTAAAATTTTTTCTGGCTTTTGCAAATATAAATAATTTTGGTAACCCCCGGGCCTAAAACGGGTAAGATTTTTTCTAATCCATTTCAGATAGTGAGAAAAAGTGTCTTTTTATTAGGATGTAAACTTCTTTTTTCAACTGTATACAGCCTTCCCATTTGATAGGTATGTAGACCATCAGTAGGTAGGTATATTGGCACACGTAAAAGGTATAAGGGACTTGTGATGGTATATAGGCCCCCCCCGTAATAGGGTTAATATGCTCCCTGCAGGTAAATAGGTCGGTATTTATACGCCCACCTGTAGGTAGATCCATAGGAATATATGCCCCCTATAGCAAGATAAGTAAACATTGCCCTGTAGATGGCAGGTATATATGTACCCGGTAGGTAAGTAGGTATATATGCCCCTGTAGGAAGCTAGGTATGTATACAGCCCCTCTACGTATACAGTCCCATAGTAGTTAGGTATATATGCCCCCTGTAGCTGAATAGGTAGGTATACAGCCCCAGTAGGTAGATAGATATATATGCCCCTTTTAGGTACAAAGAGACATTGGCTAGCCCTGTAGACAGATTAGTTAGGTTCTTATCTAGAGTCAGGCCTTAAACGAACATGACTTGAAATAACGTCAGCATAAGACTGTGGAACATGTCCTACACCGCTATTGGTAATTTTGTTCGTTGTTGTTGTTGGGGAGATCTTTAATTGGTTAATGGTGCTCTGGGAATAGTGGATACTTCGGAGGTTTGTAAACCCTTGTGCTACACTGCAACAGCGCCCTTCAAAAACGCGTCCACAATATCATTCCAGTTACCTAGGGTTTTAATGAGGCAAATAGTTGTCAGATTTTCTGAGTCCGCTGACAATTAAAACATCGGTGAGTCAAGAGGATATAGTCAGGTGGCACGCTGCAATGCACAAGGGTCCCAGTTTGTGTGTATGTGTTTGAGGTATCCGGATAATACTCTTTTTATTGTTTTTTGTTGTGTTACAGAGAAATACACTTGGTCTTGCCACTTGTTAATAAGGAAATCTGATCAACATCTGTGTCATTTTGGGAAAACCCCTCTTACAACTCTCCTTCTTTGAAGAGATTAGTAAATTAACCACCTTAAATGATCCTCTGCTCACATTTGTAGTATAATTTCCAACTATTCAATTTCCCCTAATTGTGAAGAATATGTTTTGAGCAAAATGATTTATTATCTTGGGCTTCCAATCTATGTCTCACTAATTACCTGAAATTGTTTCTATGATTTTAGGGTCATGAACATTTGGCCCTATTCACGTGCGCCAAGATTTCAGGTTAGCCATGATTGTGAAGAATTAATATACACATGAATTGTGACATCAGTCTGCTGTCTATTATTTTATCTATGTGTTCTCCACCGTTTGCTAATAATGTGGCATTGATACAGCTCTTACTTTGCAATAATTCATTTTTCTTTATCACACCAGAAAGTTACAACCTAAATCTTCATCAAATTCTAGCGGATAAAGCCTCTTGCTATTAATCTGCAATACAGTAACTTAAACATAGGAAGTGTCAAAACTGATGATTTTCATTTAAAAATGAAAATAAGCTCTTTTTGCAGAGTGGATGTAACATTTAGCATTAAATAAACACATTATTTTATGAATGAATAGTATTATTGCAAATAACTGTGTCATGAATGTGCCTGACAGTCCCCTAGCTTCAAGCTCTGGTCCCGGCCACGGCCGTTGCAACAAAAACCGCGGTTTCGGACGTAATTTCTTTACATTTGTTTTACCAGGTGAACCTACATTACGCTCTGTTAATTATTCCGGCCAAACGCCCAATTCATGCCCCCAGCACTGGGCTTTTTTTTTTGCAAGTCTTTTTCTTTGACACCCCTTTTTTCCAACCCATCTTTTGTTGCTTCCCCTATCACCTCTGTTGTTCTTGGTTTGTTAAAAAAAGGTTACTGTGCCCTTTCTCCTTGCCCCGCTATACTGGGTTACTTTTTTTTTTCTTAATAGCCTGTTACAAAATTTTTGCTTTTCCCCGTTACCTGCCTTGGCTTATTACTAAAGTGCCCGGACGGGGGTCTGGGGGACGGGGAGTTTATCTTGGGGGGGCCCCCAAACGTAAAGAAATATTTCCCGGCCCTCCGGGCATAAACGCGCCCCTTTTTACCACATGTAATGGTTCAAAACAAACTTATTTTGTAGTACAATGCTAAGATCACAATCTGTCTTTCCCCCAAAATTTTGTCCCGTCTAACATATCATAGACACAGGGCTAAATAGCTCCTCCATACCCCCCCACCCACATACAATATCCCCCCGCCACCCACATACAATATCCCCCCCCAATGGCCCCAACAATATCCCCCCCCCCACTCCATACAATACACCCTCCACCCACAAAAAAACCCCTCCAAAAGCCAACAAACAATACCCCCCTCCCCCACTACAATATCCCCCCCCACCCACATACAAACCCCCCTCCACCAACAACAATATCCCCCCCACCACTACAAATTCCCCCCCAATAGTCCACAACAATATCCCCCCCCAAATACCCCCCAAAACAAACCCCCTCCAATACCCCACATACAAATCCCCTCCCCCCCTACAATACCCCCCTCCACCCATACAAACCCCACATCCACCCACATACAAATCCCCCTCCACCCACAACAATATCCCCCACCACCCCATACAATACCCCCCCCACCCACAAAAAACCCCCCTCCACCCACAAACAATATCCCCCTCCACCCACATACACAATCCCCCACCACCCACTACAAATCCCCTCCATATTTCCCTTGGACGACCTCACCACCCCCCAAAAAATAAACCCCACAAAAAAGAAAAAGTGAAACTCCTATCACAGGGCAATCGGGACTCATGAAAACCTGGCATTATCCGGCGCCGATATAACCTAAAACACCCCCCTATAGGGGCCAAACACCAGCTCAGGTATAACCTACAAAACCACCTATAGAGACCAATAAATCAGACCCCGCTCTGGTATAACCTAAAACACCGCCATATAGAGACCACATAGAGGTCGAACCACTCAGGTCACATCACATTACAGTGAATACGCACTGACCCAAAATAAACAAAATTTCCCCGAAATCAGTTACCACCGGGGGACGCCCCATCGAGGAGCTTCTCTTCTTTCATGATTGTTTTATTCCCTTTTCCTCTGCACGTTCACCCTCATGATGATTTTTCCCCCGGCCACAATCACCCGCAGAAATTAACACAAAATTTAGAATCCTAAATTTTCCCCAGCATTCTTTATCTATTCCCCCCCTCTGACAAACACCCAGGGGGAAAAGGGGGGTTTACAACCATAACTTGAGGCCTGTATCCTGAGGGTTGGGGGGGGAAAGGCTAACCCCTGGAGATAAGCACAACTATGGGCTGTTTCCCCTTCAATTATTTTACCAGGTAGGTAAAAAGCCCTTGGGGTAGGTAGGAAAATAGCAAGGCCCCCATTGTAAGGTAGGTTTTTTCCCCAGTTGGGTAAGTGTAGGAGTTGGGCCCCCTTTAAATAGTTGCAAGCAGTTAGGGACCCCCTTTAGGTAGTATCAACCCTTTGGGGTTCCATGAAGTAGTATACAGCAGTTAAGGCCTCCTTTAGGTTTTTGCAGGCAGTTAGGGTCCCCTTTAGGTATGGCAGGAAGTAATGCCCCCCCCCCCCTTTTTCTACTGTGGAGGTATCAGGGCCCCTTTAGTATTTAGGTACCAGGGCACCCTTTTATTTTGGGCCCCCTGTAGGTATCAAGGGTCCCTTTAGGTATCAGGGCCCCCCCTTTTAGTCAGGGCCCCTTTAGGTAGCCAGGGGGCCCCCTTTGTATCAGGGCCCCTTGTAGCCAGGGCCCTCCTTTAGGTAGCCAGGCCCCCTTTTAGGTAGCCAGGGGCCCCCCCTTGTATCAGGGGCCCCCCTTTTAGCCCGGGCCCCTTTTACCAGGCCCCCTGTAGGTAGCCGGGCCCCCCTTTACCGGGCCCCCCTTGGAGCCCCGGGACCCCCCCCTTTGGTAGCCAGGGGGCCCCCCCGAGGTGCAGGCCCCCGAGGTAGCCAGGGGCCCCTTTTTTGCCAGGGGGCCCCCCTTAAAGGTAGCCAGGGGGCCCCCCTTTAGGTAGCCAGGGCCCCCCTCGTAGTCGGGGGCCCCTTTAGTCAGGGGGCCCCCCCTTGGGAGCCAGGGCCCCCTTTAGGTAGGGAGGCCCCCCCTTTTTGGAGTAGGGGGCCCCTTGTAGTCAGGGGCCCCCTTAGGGAGTCCGGGGCCCCCCCTTTTGGTAGCCAGTGCCCCCTTTTTTTAGTCAGGGCCCCCCCCCGTAGCCGGGCCTCTTTGTAACCCGGGCCCCCCTTGTAGCCCGGGCCCCCCCTTTTTAGCCAGGGCCACCTTTTAGGTAGCCCGGGCCCCCCCTTTTGCACCCGGAACCCCTATTGTCCCGGGGCCCCCTATTTTACCAGGACCCCCCTTTTTAGCCAGGGACCCCCCCTTTTAGTCAGGCCCCCCTTTTGTCAGGGGCCCCCCCTTTTAGGCAAACCGGGGCCCCCCCTTGTAGCCCGGACCCCCCCTTTTAGCCTGGACCCCCCTTTTGCCCCGGGACCCCCCCCTTGGAGCAGGGAACCCCCCCCTTGTAGCCGGAAAACCCCGTAGTCAGGGGCCCACCCTTGTAGCCAGGGACCCCTTTAGTCAGGGCCCCCCCCGACCCCGGGACCCCCCTTTTACCCAGGGGCCCCCCCTTTTAGCCCCAGCCCCCCCTTGTACCAGGGAAACCCCCCGTTGTCAGACCCCCCCCCCCTTTTAGTCAGGCCCCTTTTTCCCCGAGCCCCCCCCCTTTAGCAGGGACCCCTGTATCAGGGAACCCCCCCCGTACCAGGGCCCCCCCTTGTCCAGGGACCACCTTTAGTCAGGGACCCCCCTTGGAGCAAGGCCCCCCGTAGTCCCGAGCCCCCCCCCGTAGCCAGGGACCACCTTACAGGGCCCCCCCTTGTAGCCAGGGCCCCCCTTGTATAGGGACCACCTGTATCAGGGGCCCCCCTTTAGCCAGGGACCCCCCCGTAGTCAGAGCCCCCCCCTTTAGCCAGGGACCCCCCGTAGTCAGGGGCCCCCTGTTTCAGGGCCCCCCTTGTAGCCAGGGACCCCCTGTAATCAGGGACCCCCGTTTGTCAGGACCCCCCTTGTAGCCCGGGGGCCCCCTGTAGTCGGGCCCACCCCTTTTAGCCAGGGGAAAACCCTTTTGCGACCCCCCCTTGTCCAGGGCCCCCCTTGTGCCAGGGCCCCCCCCATATCCCCGGGCCCTGCTGTGTCAGGGACCCCCCTTGTAGCCAGGGGGCCCCCCCGTATAGAGCCCCCCCCGTAGCCAGGAACCCCCCGTGTCAAGCCCCCCTTGTAGCCAGGAAACCCCCCCTATCAGAGCCCCCCTTGTGTCAGGGCCCCCCCCTTGTACCAGGGGCCCCCCCCCCTTTTAACCAGGGCCCCCCCCCCTTGTAGCCAGGGCCCCCCTTTAGTCAGGGACCCCCCTTTTAGCCCGGGCCCCCCCGTAGTCAAGCCCCCCCCCCTTGTAGCCCGGGGGCCCCCTTTGCCCAGGGACCCCCCCGTAAACAGAGCCCCCCCCCTTTTGCCAGGACCCCCCTGGTTAAAAAAACCAAAAACATAAAACACAAACAGCCACTGACCTGGCTCGGGCTCCTGCTCCGGCCGCCCGAGCTGCCCCCCGGCCCGACTGCCCCCCTGCATAGGTGGCGCGGTGAATTATCACCGCGCCGCCCCACGTCACATAGGGGGCCCAGCCCGGCGGCTAAGGCCTAGCGCTCCGCCGCCAGGGTTTTAGCGGAGCGAGCGCTAGTGGCGCTGTGCTCCGCTGACCCCGCCAGCCCGGGATGGGGGGAAAAATTTTCCCCCCTCCCGGAAATGGTCTCGGGGGGCTCGGGACGAGGGCCCCGGGGGTTTTTAAGGACCCGGGTGCGCGGGGGGGGCCCCAGGGGACGGCTGCACTGCCTCCGGGGCCCACCAGCCTCGGGGGGGGGCCCACCGGGGGATTCCCCGGTCCCACGCGGCCCCTCCAGCCCGACTCAAGGGGGGGAAAGCCCCGGAGTGAAGGCCCTACCTTTTCCCCCCGCCCAGGAGATCAGCGAGCACAGCGCTATTGGCGCTGGCTCCCCTTTACCCCCGGCAGCCCCGGGGGTCGGAGAATTATCCCCCAACCCCCAGGGCGGTCCCCCGGGCACTCGGACGAAGGCCCGGGCGTTCAAGGACCGGGTGGCGGCCCCGGGACCCGGGGAGCAGCGGCCTGCCTCCGGGGCCCGCGCGGTGGGGGGGGCCCCCCGGGGGGGTTTTCCCCCCCCCCGGCGGCCCCATTCCGACCCGTTACCCAAATATTTCCCCCTGCTTAAGTGATTCGTTTGCTTCTCCCCGAGTTGTGACCTGGCTAGTTTGACCTTCCGTAAATTTTGTTTTAGTGTTTTTTTGTGTCCCCTTTTCTTTTTGTATTCCCTATTAGTGTATCTTGCAGTTTGGTTGGGGAACCGTTAAGGAGGGGGCGTGAAAGGGAGGGACAGGGGTTGGGGGAAAAATGCAGGGCCCCCACTCAGGGGTTTTTTTCTTTTTGGGCCCCTGACTTGTTCCTCACAAACTGTTTTTTTTTTTTTTTTGCATGGTTTATACAGCACCAATAATTTCCCCCATCTCTATACGAGTTTCCATTTTATAGTATCTTTTTTCCTCAAAGGGGCTCACAATATAATTTCTCAATATCAGGTAGAAATGAGGGCCGATATCATATGAAGTCAATAGTGTTGCTCAAATAGGTGTTTTTTGTCAATAGTTTGACCGAAGTTTCAAAAAAATGTTGGTTCAGGATGCCCCAAATTCAATTTGAAAACTTATATGAAAACGGCATAAAAATAAAGCCTAACATGTCATGGAAAAAAGGTGAAAAAACTTGTAGAATAACTGAGTGCTAGAACGCATTCTAGTGTTCCAGCCGGTGTGGACTAAGGAAAAGGAAAATTTGCCTGGTTTAGAAGGGGGGTAACTGGCACAGTCAAGAACTGGTTAAAAAAGGTTTTGTACTATCTTATTTTGACACCCATAATTTTTTTGACCATCAATGGAGCTGTGTGAGGGTTTATTTTTGTTTTACTTTTATAGCCACTATTTTTGGTGACCAAATGGCAGGAATTTGGCAAAAAGACCAGAATCTACATTCTCTCACATATAAATTTGCAAGCATGGGCCTCATTTATCAAATCTGTGTTTGTTGCCCATGACAACCAATCAGAGATCAGCTTTTCATTTTTAACCCCTTCCTGGCAGACGGTCATAATAATATGGCTTTTTGATGCAGGAAAAGTTGTTCTTTTTAATGCTGCCATTGACCGTACCATAGAATATACTGGGAAACCGTAAAAAAAATCTAAGTGGGTGAAATGTGAAAAACAAATACTTTTGCCATGTTTGCAGGTTTTTTGGGCGTTCCCACATCGGTATAAATGATATGTTATCTGTATTCTGCAAGTTGATACTTGATCACTAGGGGGCATTAAGGTCTGTACACCGTTCTGCGTTGGGTAAGCAATGCAGAAGGGTGTAAAAAGATGGTGATTCTATTACTTCCTGTCATTGGCAGGAAGTAATAGAAAGGAAAACATGGAGGCTATGGAAGCATTTATTAGGCTTCCAGCTGCCATGTTAATGGATGAGCACACCACGATCTTACCATGAGAGTGCACAGCACCGTTTCTCATTCATTTAGATGCTGCAGCCGTGACCCTCGCAGCACCCTATGGGTTAAACAGCAGTTAACAGAACTGGCTCCATTCCCCCCGTTAGTGGCAGAGGTCAACTGCAATTAAATACATGGGACCTTGACGTACCCATTATGTCTTGGTAAGGGGTTACACTGTTCTGAGAAATGAAAGCTGAGTTTTGATTGGTTGCTTCGGGTCACAAAAACAGTTTTACTATTTACACTTCTGATAAATGAGGCCTATTGCTTTTGAAGATATTGAATGTGATGCTTTTACTTAGTTTAATAGATATAATATACAGTGAAGGAAATAATTATTTGATCCCTTGCTGATTGTGTAAGTGTGCCCATTGACAAAGACATGAACAGTCTATAATTTGAAGGGTAAGTTAATTTTTACATTGAGAGATAGAATATCAAAAATAAAATCCAGAAAATCACACTGTATAAATTATATATATATATATTTTTTTGTATTTTGCAGTGAGAAAGTATTTGATCCCTCTAGCAAACCAGACTTAGTACTTGGTGGCAAAACCCTTGGTGGCAAGCACAGCAGTCAGACTTTTTTTGTAGTTGATGATGAGGTTTTCGCACATGTCAGGAGGAATTTCCGTCTACTCCTTTTTGCCGATCATCTCTAAATCATTAGGATCATTAAGAGCTTCAACTTCCTCCATAATTTTTCTATGGGATTAAGGTCTAGAGACTGGCTAGACCACTCCATGACCTCAATGTGCTTCTTTTTGAACCACTCCTTTGTTGCCTTGGCTGTATGTTTTGGGTCATTGTCTTGCTGGAAGACCCAGCCACGACCCATTTTTAATGTCCTGGCGGAGGGAAGAAGATCGTCACTCAGGATTTTATGGTACATGGCTCCATCCCTTTTCCCATTGATGTGGTGAAGTAGTTCTGTGCCCTTAGCAGAGAGACACCACCAAAACATAATGTTTCCACCTACATGCTTGACAGTGGGAACGGTGTTCTTTGGGTCATAGGAAGCATTTCTCTTCCTTCAAACACGGCGAGTTGAATTAATGCCAAAGAGCTAAATTTTTGCTTCATCTGACCACAGCACCTTCTCCCAGTCACTCACAGAATCTTCCAGGTGTTCATTGGTAAACTTCAGAGGGCCCTGCACATATGCCTTCTTGAGCAGGGGGACCTTACGGGCACTGCAGGATTTTACACCATTATGGTGTAATGTGTTACCAAAGGTTTTCTTGGTGACTATGGTCCCATCTGCCTTGAGATCATTAAGAAGTTACCCCTGTGTAATTTTAGACTGATCTCTCACCTTCCTCATGATCATGGATACCCCATGAGGGGAAATCTTGCATGGTGCCCCAGATCGATGTCGGTTGAAAAGTCATTTTGTATTTTCTTCCATTTTCTTACTGTTCACCAAACAGTTGTTTTCCTTATCATCCCAAACGTCTTACTTATGGTTTTTGTAGCCCATTCCAGCTTTGTGCAGGTCTATGATCTTGTCCCTGACATCCTTAGAAAGCTCTTTGGTCTTGCCCAGTTTGTAGAGGTTAGAGTCTGACTGATTATTTGAGTCTGTTGACAGGGTCTTTTATAAAATTGACTACTTAAGACTACTTGTGTTTAATGCAGGTTTACGAGTTGAATTTTTGGAGTGTCTAAACTGCTCTGTAGGAGCCAGAACTCTTATTGGTTGGTAGGGGACCACATACTTATTTCCCCTCAGCAAAATGCAAATACATTTATAAAAATTTATACAATGTTTATTTTCTGGATTTTATTTTTGATATTCTATCTTCTTTAGTGTTAAATTACCCTTAAAATTATAGACTGTTCATGTCTTTGTCAGTGGGCAAACTTACAAATCAGCAAGGGGTCAAATATTATTTCCTTCCTGTACTTGCCATAGTGTAACATAACTGCATAAAAAAGGTAAAACAGTATTTTGTCAAAAAAAATGTATCACCTTTGTTGCACATCCCCAACTCACTAGAAAAACAAACATGTGAAAAATTATAATTAAAAACTTATATCATGTAAAGTACATAAATCTACTGCAACATTCAAATAAAATCACAGATCGCCTTCATGTAGTGACAGTAATTCAATAAACTGATGTATATACGTTTCCTGGCTAATACACAAGTTCCTTCTCCTTTTGCAAAGTTTCTTCTATTCCTTGTTTAACAGTGATCACATTAAAACACCCTTCCAACATTAGCATTTCACTGTCACATGTTAAATAGTTTGCTGAAGAATAATAGAGGCTTTACATTCTTATGCATAACTAGTTCTGGGTCCTTGACTATAAAAGTTTTTCTAAAAACATGTTAGCAGTGGGAGAAGTTTTCTTAAAAAAAAAAAAAAACTTGATAAATATACATAACTTCTGTACAATAGAGCTCTTGTTTTGCTAATAGGGACTCTAATAGAGAGTTATATTTTTCCCGGATTATATCTTTATTCAGTTTGCAAATGATTTTTGGGGGGAGTTTTAATACTCTGCCTCAGTCTATGAATAATAGTATCATTTGAATGCAGTGGACACCTGGTGCAGTAAGAAGGGCAGTGGGAGCTCTTGACTGACTGGTAAAGACTGCCAACTTTGCATTTTCCCAGCCTTTCCTATCCGCTCCATTCAGCATCTAATTTCATTCTCCCTCAGCAAAATGCTAGACACTTGTAACTTTATTCTCCCTTTGCAAAAACTTGCTCTCTTGTAAGGAAAAAAAATCCTGAAAAAAACATCATCTTATCAATCTCTTCTTATAGAGAACCTGGTAATTTGAAGGCGGCTAAGTTTAGGAAAAAACTTCCAATTAAATACTTTTAAAAGATAAAATAACGGGGCCCTTGCTGTCCCCAATAGTTTATTGGGGGCACTCTTTTTTGATTTATTGTACATTACCACTACCATGCAAAGACATTAGTTTCAAAAAGGGTATTGTATGCCCTGCATCCACCCCAAAGCAATCAGGCCTGTATTTGGCTTTTTGCAAATTTATCCCGGGGGAGTTGGTTTAGGTGTTTCCCTGAAAATTTTTTTAAGAAAGTGTCTTTTTTCTGGCAAGATGATTAGGCCACACAAACAAACCTTTGTTCAAAATCACAGATGTTGGCTAGGGGTGAGGGTTTGTTTTCCCCCTTTAAGAAGTATTCCAGATTTTTGTTTTTAGCACAACACAGAATTGTCAAAAAAAATTTAGTTTTGGAGAATGTCCTTTTTATAATTTGGGCTCACTGATTTTCCCAGGGTTAAGTTTTTAAGTTTTAAAAAAATTTCTCCCAAATTTTTTTTATTAGTCTGCCAAAAATAAATATAGAATGAAAAGTGATGAATGATGTTTTTTCATATATATATATATATATATATAATATTATATTAAATAACCCAAAATTTTTTTATATGTGTGGTATGTATGTATATTATGAGTGTATATATATGTATGTGTATAATAATATATGTGTTGTGGTTTTTTTAAAAATATAGAAATATATTATAATATACATACACTTATTACTTATATAACGTAGGTTTGTATATATATATATACATTATTTATATAATATTTTTTTATATATTTAATATTATATATATAACTACACACAAAAACCCTTTCTGGGTACTCCAGGGTACATCAGCCCCTTTTTTTTTTATTTAATTGTACTGTTCTCCACCTTTGCCTTTAGGAATTATATTTGAGGTGCTTCACATACATTAACAAGTAAGGTGCATTTGCTACTGATCCCTGCTAAGGGTCTTAACCTGTATCTGTGTTGGTGGATACATACGATTCTGTTAACTTGGGTCATTAGACCATGCTATTATGGCATAGAATGTTATTTCAATGTTTTCAATGGTTTTTCGTGGCCTTTGTTTACAGATGACTGAAAAGCTTTGATATCATGGTCAAACAGAAAATCTTGAAACCCTTATATACTTGTTTTTTTATTTTATATTCAACTTTTGTATTGTATTATTTATTCCAGTAATTGCTTCTTTTATTACGTTTCTTGTTTCTTTTATTGTAGCTCTCATTATTTCTATATCCAAGAAATGTCTATTTTGTGTATTGTACATTATTTTTTGCTCATTCACAAAACACAGTTGTGGCTTTTACAAAACCCGGAGTTGTATGGAGATGTAATATGATATGTATAGACTCCTGAAAATCATTTTAAGGGTATGTTCACACAGCGTTTTTCAATCTGTTTTTCAATACGAAAAACAGATTGAAAAACGCTGCGTCAAACGCATCCAAATAAGCACCCAAAGTGTGGTGCAGCAGAAATGCACCCTATAGTTTTAAATAGGGTGTCTGCTGCGTCTTTCGGACCAAGAATTGACATGTCAATTCTTTGAACGGATTCGAAATACGCATCAGAAAGACGCATGTAAAACATGTATCGGCGATCACTCGTCTGAACACCAATGAGTGTTTTACATTGAAAGAAATGTAAATCACTGATCAGCGATCAGACACTGGTGGTATATCCAGGGCCGCCATCAGAAATTTCAGGGCCCCCTACAGCTAAAACATCTGGGCCCCCCTGCCACCTCGCCCTGTTGACCCCGTCCCCTGTCAACACATAGCTCCGCCCCCACCAATCACGCCCAGCAACCTAACCCCAGAAAAAAAAAATGCAGTTGCGCCATTGTCTTTGGATTTAGTTCTTGTGGGATTTTACAACATATAGTTTATCTATGTTATGTGGGTCGGTACGTATACAAGGGCTAGAAAGTACCACAAAATCACCACATCTACCAAATATATGTTTACTGCCAAACCAGCATACCCAGACCAATATAACCAATAAAATACACAGATTAGTAATTTCTGCCAATTCACTTCGTTAGGTGACTATATCACTTTTAATGTTACTGATCAAACATTTATAAGGGCGATATCACCAATAACAACAATATACAAAGACCAAATATTACCGCAATATCATCATTATATATCTGCATCATATAGATGCAGAATAATGCCACAATAGTGTTGCTGAATATCATCCATTACAATAAGACCAATATTACCTCCATACAGTGACCATATAGTGAGACATGTCTGAAAACTGCCTAGGTGTAAGACTTTGTTGCCCATAGCATCCAAACAGAGCTCCCTTTTCATTTTTTTCAGAGCACTATATGAAATGAAAGGGGGCTCTGATTGGTTGCTATGGGCAGCAAAGAAAGTCTTACACCTAGACAGTTTTCATACACGTGGCCCATTGTGGTAGATGCAAGTGTACACAGTACAGTAACATTTAGGGTCTCACAGGTGACATCTGTCTGATGAGTCATTCACTTTCCCTTTTCTTCTCTTTCTGGTCCAGGACACCATGAGGACTTCTCCCTGCAGAATTCACAACACAAATATCTGAGACTCCTCACTCACTATCATCTTCCCACTGGTGCCACCCCCCAGGTACGAACTCCCCATCCATAGTGCCCCAAAGAGTAATAATTACCCCCTTGGTGCCCTGGTAGGGAGTTATATAGGGCCCCCTGCAGGTAGAAAGATAGTGGGCACCAGTAGGTAGGTAGGTAGATAGTGGGCGCCCATAGTCAGGTAGGTAGATAGTGGACCCCCATAGGTAGGTAGTATGATCCTGTAGGTAGGTAGTAGGCCCCTTGTAGATAGTTAGGGGGAGAACTTGAGTGGGGCCCCTCATGAAGGAAACTTGAGTGGGGCCCCACTCAAATTCCCCTATCTCCCCCTGCCATGTGGGGCCCCGCTCAAGGCCCCTCACCAGACCTGTGGAGCCAAAGCCCCTTACCAAACCTGTTGGGCCCCGTTCAAGGCCCCACCAGCCGTGTGGGGTCCATTCAAAGGCCTCCTCTCCCCCAGCCCTGTGGAGCCCCACAGGTCTGGTGAGGGGCCCCACAGGTCTGGTGAGGAGACCCAGATCTGGTGAGTAGCGCCACAGGTCTGGTGAGGAGCCCCAGGTCTAGTGAGGAGCCCCACAGGTCTAGTGAGGAGCCCCAGGTCTAGTGAGGGGAGCCCCAGGTCTGGTGAGGGGCCCCACAGATAAGGTTAGGAGCCCCAGGTCTGGTGAGTGGAGCCCCAGGTCTGGTGAGGGGCCCCACAGGTATGGTGAGGGGCCCCACAGGTCTGGTGAAGAGCCCCAAGTCTGGTGAGCGGAGCCCCAGGTCTGGTGTGGGGCCCCACAGGTATGGTGAAGAGCCCCACAGGTCTGGTGAGGGGAGCCCCAGGTCTGGTGAGGGGAGCCCCAGGTCTGGTGAGGGGCCCCATAGGTCTAGTGAGGTGCCCCAGGTCTGGTGAGAGGCCCCACAGGTATGGTGAAGAGCCCACAGGACTGGTGAGGAGCCCCACGGCTGGTGAGGGGAGCCCCAGGTCTAGTGAGGGACCCCACAGGTAAGGTGAAGAGCCCCAGGTCTGGTGAGGGCCTCACAGGTCTGGTGAAGAGACCCAGGTCTGGTGAGGGGCCCCACAGCTATGATGAAGAGCCTCAGGTCAGGTGAGGGGAGCCCCAGATCTGGTGAGGGGCCCCACAGGAATGGTGTGTGGCCCCCCAGGTCTGGTGAGTCGAGCCCCAGGTCTGGTGAGGGGTGCCCCAGGTCTGGTGAGGGGAGCCCCAGGTCTGGTGAGGGGCCCCACAGGTATGGTGAAGAGCCCCACAGGTCAGGTGAGGAGCCCCAGGACTGCTGAGGGGAGCCCCAGGTCTGGTGAGGGGCCCAATAGGTCTAGTGAGGAGCCCCAGGTCTGGTGAGGGGCCTTGGCCCCACCGGTCTCCCAGGCCTTGCAGCATTATGATAATCATAGGGGCCTGTGCTGTGAAGCTGCCGACCATAATTTACACAGCTGCTGTCATTTACTTCCTCTCCTCTGCGCAGCCTGAGAGGAGAGCGGCCGGCCCCCACCACACCCTCCCACTCCCCTCTCTCCCTCCAGCAGTGTGATCAGTTCAATCAGTAAGACCCCGCCCACTGGGCAGGGACTTACTGTTTTCATTTGTGAATGTCCATCCCTCCCTGCCTGCTGGCAGCCAGAGGGATGAGGGGGGGCGGCTGCTCTCATCTCGGGCTGCTGCGCAGAGGAGAGTAAGTCAGTGTAAAACTCTGCCGGGCAGCTGTGAGTTGCAGCGCGGGCAGCTGTGAGTTGCAGCGCGGCCACCCCTCTCCTCCCCCCATTCATACTGTCAGGGTCCATGCAGCAGTTCCTACTCTAGACCATGGACACACCTGCCTAACTGAGGGGCCCATATATAGCTGCCTTAGGGGACCTATATATACCTGCCTGAGGGGGCCTTTACATACCTGCCTAACTGAGGGGACCTATATATACCTGCGTGAGGTGGCCTATATACACCTGCCTAACTGAGGGGCCCCTATTTACCTGCCTGAGAGGACCTATAAATACCTGCCTGAGGGGGCATATATATATATTTATCTTCTTAATTGAGGGGACCTATATACACCTGCCTAACTGAGGGGCCCATACTTATACCTGTCTAACTGAGGGACCCATAAATACCTGCCTTTAATGAGGGGCCCTATTATATATAATTATATATATTATATATTTATATATATATATATATATATTATTTTTATATTTTATATATCCCCTTAAATGAGGGGAACCTATACTTTGCCTCCCTAACTCAGGGGCCCTATATAGCTTCCTATTTGAGGGGACCTATACACCTTCCTAACTAAGGGGACCTATAGAGCTTCCTATTTGATGAGGGCAGCTATAGAGCTGCCCGAGGGGACTTATATACCTATAAGTAAGGAGTTGCTAGAAAAGTGAGGATTCTAAGGCATTTATGTCCAAATCTGCAGGGACAAATGTTGGCTGGGAGAAGTCAGCAAGAATGTGTGGACCGGATGGTGAAGAAAAGAAAATGTGAACGACTCATCAGAGAAATGTCACCTGTGAGTAACTAAATGTACCTGAACTGTAATCACTTATATGTGTGCAAAGTGTAATGGTTTATATCCAGTAATGGTGGGGCGGTATTACTCAGTCTCTATATAGTGGTGATATGGGGGCATGTGTGGTGGTATTACTCAGTCATTATGTGGTGGTCAAATGTGGTCATAGTGTTGTGGTATTATTCCATCACCGTGTGGTAGTGATATGTGGTCATGGTGTGGCGGTATTTTTCAGTCTCTATGTGGTGGTGATATTTGGTCATGATGTGACGGTATTTAGTTTTATTGGTAATTTTAGCCTTGGGATTCTGGTTTTATGTAGCAGTGTTATTTGGTAACTGTACGAACATTATTTAGTGGTTTTATACTCAGTACTATGTGTTATAGCTTTTGATATATTTTTATTTCTGTAAAATGTATCATTCAGGGAGGGGGAAATGTATCTTTTATGTTTACCACCAGTGTCCTGCTGCAATTAGGTGAGGGAGACTCAGTAGCCTCAGCACTCCATCTTGATTACAGATTAGTGTGATGATGTCATCACTTCAGTCTGTATAAGTTGAAGCAAGACTGGATGGAAACAGCGTACAGATGGTGGAAGAAAGGAGACACAGTGGGCCCCTAAAATAAACTCCTCAACTGGGCCCTAGGCACCCCAGTCCAACTCTGCCCGTGTCCCTGTCCCATCTGCCAGTATGTACTCACCTGTCCTCACTCATGCTCTGGTCCTTGCTGCTGCCGGCGTCCTGCGCGCACTCATCCCCTTCCTAGGGTGCGCACGTGCTGGCTCGCCAAGATTTAAAGAGACAGTACATATTACCTGGCCAATTAACTTTCACCATCTGGGACTTAAAGGGGTTATCTCACTATAACAATTGCTTTTTATGTTAAAGATCTTGCAAAAACAAGTCACTTTGCAATATATGTCCATTAACAGTGTCCTACCCATTCCTAGATATTCCCCTCTTGTATGGACTGCAACAGCTCCTCAGGTTTGCTATAGCTACAGACCTGTTCAATCTCTCATGATAGGCTGCCAACACTGGTTGCTACAGACCTGGCTTCTATTGCAGCCTAGTAGAAACCAGTACACATTCCCATATCAGTAGCACACTATCAACTAAAGAAACTATCAAAGGGGACATAGGAATTTTTGAAAAAGCATTTCTGCTATTTAGGATACATGAAAAATTTTGAGATTCTTAGTTCACATTTTTGATCAAAACTGTTTAAGCCCACCTCCGAAACTTCAATGGGACCTCAATGTAGGTGGGTTCTACACAGGCTCGGACTGGGCCGCCGGGGGACCGGGGAATCCCCCGGTGGGCCCCCCCGAGCCGCTGCGAGACCGAGACCTCTATGTGGTCTCTATATGGAGGTGTTGTAGGTTATACCTGAGGTGGTGTCTGACCTCTATGTGGTCTCTATATGGTGGTGTTGTTGGTGAAATTGGCAGTAGGATAGTGGCAGAGTACATGTGTCCCGGATTGGAAGAGTGAGGGACCACCTGACCCTGTGATAGGAGTTAGATTTTTTCTTGTGGTGTTTTTTTAAAGGTATGAGGGGGGGTGCAAGGGGAAAAATTGAGGGGGATTTTGTATGTGGGGGAGGGGGTATTGTTGTGGGGTGGGGGGGTATTGTATGTGGGTGGGGGGGTATTTTATGTGGGTGGGGGGAAATTTTTATGTGGGTGGAGGGGGGTTTTTGTTGTGGGGGGGTTTGTATGGGGTGGGGGGGGATATGTATGGGGTGGAGGGGAAAATTTTTGTGGGGGAGGGGGGTATTGTTTGTGGGGAGGGGGGATATTGTATTGGGCGGAGGGGGAATTGTAGTGGGTGGGGGGATATTGTATGTGGGGGTGGGGGGTTATTTATGGGGGAGGGGGTTATTGTTTTGGGGTGGAGGGGCTATTGTATGCGGGTGGAGGGGGATATTTTATGCGTGTGGAGGGGGTATTGTATGCGGGTGGGGGGGTATTTTTGTGGGGGGAGGGGGAATTGTATGTGGGTGGGGGGGGATATTGTATGTGGTGGAGGGGGGGAAATGTATGTGGGAGGAGGGGAAATTGTATGTTTGGGGGGGTTGGATATTTTATGTGGAGGGGGAAAAGTATGTGGAGGGGAATATTGTATGTGGAGGGGATATTGTATGTGGAGGGGGTTTGATGTGGGGGGGGGAAAATTTTATTGGGGGGGTTTGTATGTGGGGGGGGGGTGTTGTTGTGGGTGGAGGGGGATATTGTATGTGGGTGGAGGGGGAATATTGTATGTGGGTGGAGGGGATATTTAAGTGGGTGGAGGGGGATATTGTATGTGGTTGAGGGAGATTATTGTATGCGGGTGGGGAGGAGGGATTGTATGTGGGTGAGGGGATATTGTAATGTGGGTGGAGGGGGATATTGTAGGTGGGCTATTGGAGGGGGATATTGTATTTGGGCTATTGGAGTGGGGATATTGATAATGTGGGTGGAGGGGGAAATTTGTATGTGGGTGGAGGGAGATATTGTATGTGGGTGGAGGGGGATATTGTATGTGGGCTATGAGGGGGATATTGTATGTGGGCCTATTGGAGGGGATATTGGTATGTGGGTGAGGGGGATTATTGATGTGGGTGTAGGAGATATAGGTATGTGGGTGGGAGGGGGGATATTGTATGTGGTGGAAGGGGGATAATGTATTGTAGCTATTAGCCCTGTGTCTAGATATGTTAGACTGACAAATGTGTGACTCTCTTTAATTAGTACTACACAATACATGTATCTGTTTTGAACACTGCATTATGGTGGTAAAAATGGTGGCGTTATGTCCGAGATCGGGAAAATATTTTCATGTACCGTAGGTGGCCCCCCCAAGATCAATTCCCCGTTTGCCCCAGACCCACCATACCGACACTGGTTCCTACACACACTATTGATAACCTCTCTTTTGGGGACTGTTTCAGACCTCCATACTTCAGGGAGTGAAGGCACAGCTTACTAAGTACACTGCACTGATTTTAAAAACCTGTGAAGGAGGAGTGGGTGGAGTTGCAGAAAACCAAAATGGAGGGAAGTGCGCTGCTTCCATGCATGGAATTAGTAAAATAATATAATAAAATAATAATAATAATAAGAATAAAAATATTTAAAATATCTGTCTAGTAAATTACAGTCCACTTTGGTCAACATGAAGGAACATGCAGCATACAATAGATACAGATTGTCATAAGCACTAGTATATGTCCAAACAACACTCAAAGGCTGAACCTCACCAAATTTGGGTTCCTCACATAATGAAGAACCACTCTCTATATCAGATCTTACAAGTCCCAAAGCATAGAGAGTAACTGGTATATAAAAAACTAAACAATCTTTATTAACCCCTTAAGACCCAGCCTGTTTTTGACCTTCCTGACACACCCTAATTTTGAAATCTGACATGTGTCAATTATGTGAGAATATCTTTTTGACACTTTTACCTTTTCACGTGATTCAGAGATTGTTTTCTCATGACACATTGTGCTTTAAGATAGTAAGAACTTTTCTCCATACAATCCTTGTTGTTTGTGAAAAATATCAAAATTACATGATAAAATTGGAAAAATTTTGCGATTTTGAAATTGCAAAAATTGCTGCGTGCAAGACAGATAATTATTCACCACAAAATAGTTTATGAACTACATCCTACCATATTCCACTATAGGTTGGCATCATTTTTAAATGTCTTTTTTTTTTTTATACGACATTAGAGGTGGCTAGAAAATTTTTAGTATATTTTCTCACATTTTCAAGAAAATATTGCAATATACATTTTTATAGGAACCACTCCAGTTTTCTGACGTGGCTTGAGGGGCCTGTATGTTAGATACCCCCATAAGTGACCGCCATCGAGAAACTGAGGACCCCTTAACGAATTACAACATATTTAGGAAGTTTCATAACCCTTCCAGATATTCAAAGAAATAAAGCAAAGTGAAGGTGAAATTTCGAAAATATCACTTTTTTTTTGCAGATTTTCAATATTATCCATTATACACCTAGAAAAAATTAATGAGACTAGGTCAAAGCAACTTAATATCAATACCCCCAGGTCTGCCGTTTTTAGAGAGATCCCTATGTGGCCTATTGCATTTATTTGGCTCACCCAAACGCCCCAGAATATGAGTGAGCACCTACTATACTCTGGGGTCCTCATTTTCAATACGATTTATTTTAGGCGCCAATTTCAGTTGGGACAACCCTAAGGTGCTAAAACGTATTAAACAACGCCCTAAATAGACTCATATTGGAAACCCTACACCCCTTAATTAATATAATCCAGGGTGTGCTTGAGTATATAGACCCCACAGTTGATTCACAAATTTTTTTTAGCATAATGCTGTGAAAATTAAAAAAAATTTTTTCTTTCAATAATCTGGCAATTTTAGGCTTAAAATGTTTTCATAAAATACAAGGAATCTCTGGAAAAAATAACCCTAAAGACTTTGTTAAGCAATTTTCTCCAAGTTCGGCAATACCTACATTGTGGGTGTAAAGCTGTTTGGGCGGCGCAAGGCAGGGCGTATAAGGGAGGGGCGCTATTGGCTTTTGAACGCAGATTTTGTGGGGCCATGTCGCATTTGGCAAAGCCCCCAAAGTAGCAGAACAGGCGAAACCTTCCATAAGTCGCCACCAATTTTGGATTCCAAACACCCATCAGGGAATCTAATCTAGGGTGTAACTGTGCATTTTGGATGCACAGTTTGTTCCAAAGTTTTTTTTTAGCATTGGGCAATGAAAAAATTGGGGGAAAAACGCAAGTTCGGTCACTGTTTTTTGAGTTTCAATTTTTACAGCATTCGCCGTGCAGAGAGCTATGATGTGAATAAATTACTATGCGTGGTCGGTACAATTACAATGTAAATATGATTTTTATAATAGATTTTCTGTTTTATTAACTTTTAACACAGTATAAATAAGTCTAATAAAAAATTGCGTTTTATGTTGTCCCTATTCTGACAGCATAATCTTTTTATTTTGCTGTGAGCAGAGCTGAGTAGGGCCTTGTCTTTATGCGGGATGATTGAAGTTTTTAATGTGGTACCATTATGGAGGGTGCATATGAGGCCAATGTTCAATGTTTTTTGAACAAAAATACAGCAATCTTGGTAGTGTTTTTTTATTTTTTCTTTTTTATAGCGTCACTGTACGTATATAGACATGGTAGCTTTACTCCGCAAGGTCAATACGATTACACCGAAACCCAATTTGTATATTTTTTTTTATGTTTTACTGCTTTATACATAAAAATCCTCTTTTATACAACCAGGAAAATACTATTTTGCAATCGCCATAAGTCTGAGAGCAGTAACTTTAAAATTTTTACCTTGTGCTTGGAGCTGTGTAGAGACATGTATTTTGCGAGATAGTTGACGTTTTTTATTAGTATCATTTTTTGGTGGAACAAGGATTTTTGATCGCATTTAAAGTCCATGTTTTTGGAGGCCCAGGGTGAAAAAATACTGCAATCCCTAGTAGTGTTTTTTTAATTTTTATTTTTAACAGGTCTCACCGTGCAGTACCATGATAAGTTAAGCTTTACTCTTGGTGTCTTCTAAGATAATGGCGATAACCCTATTTATATAGTATTTTAATGTGAAGCAACTTAAAAAAAAAAGAAAATGTTTTTTTAGTTGTAAACCCATATTATGCATCGCTATCTTCTGAGAGCTATACATTTTTTATTTTTTCCTATACAGAGCTGTATAATGACTTTTTTTTTGGCGGGAATTAACTGACGTTTTAATTGGAACAACTTTGGCGTTTCTAGGAGTTTATGATCGCTTTTTAATTTCCATTTTATTTGCTGCGGGATTAAACAATAATCTTAAATTCTGTGATTGTTTTTTGTTTTGTTTTTTTTAACGTTTTCACGTACGGGTTAATAAACATGACAGTTATTTAAGGGCAGTCGATACGCACATCCCGCGCGATACCAACAAATGGTACTTTCTATTATTTTTAGATCTTTTTTGGGGCGCATTGGCGATTGTAAAAAAGGGGAAAAGTGGCGGATGGTACGGATTTTATTTAATTTTACGTTTTTGTTGATTTACTTGTTTTTTCACTTTTTTTTTACTTTTTTTCACTTTTTCCACATTTTTATTATACTTTTCCCCATAGGGGTTTGAATGAGAGATCTTTAGATCTCTCATCAATAAGGAATCAGAGCATCGCTTGTTGCTATGACTTGTTCCTAATACAACTTTCAGTCACGATGCCGGGCCATGCCCACAGGGCACTGCCGGCATCGTGACGTCACAGACAACCCCGGCAAGGCATTCTCTGCCTTCCGTGCTGTCTGTCAGAGGGCAGGAAGCCTGCACGGAATCGTGCTATCCGGCAGCTGCTGCCTGCCGACAGACGCAGGAGGATCGATCTCCACCTGCGTTTCTCATAGTTATTGCGACCACGAATCGTCTCGATAATTAAGGGGATAACCGGGTAACCGCCCCCCCCCGGAGCATCCGGGGTCGGGGCTCAAACGCTGCAGGATGTCCATCTGTAAATAAACAGCATGACTACCCCAGCGCAGGATCCCGCGCGAAATCTGCATTAAGAGTTCGCGCGACCTCAGGAGGACGACTTACCATACGTCCAGGTGCGTGAAACCCCTAAACGACCTGTAACGAAATGGATAATGTCTAAAGGGTCGTTAAGAGGTTATAATATAATAAATCCTACAAACATAGAACAGGTTTTAAAGGGATCCCATATAAGACAGTCTATTCACTATAATAACAGTATAGAATGTAAGTAATAATACGGGAGGAACATGATATATATAATATAACGACATTCTGTAAAATCTACCAATAGGTCAAAGAGAATATTGACTGGTATAACGAGCCCTTAGATTAGAGAAGTATATCAGAGCAGTATTGCAGATCTCAGTAGCCCAATGCCTCACCAGTATAAATGGAATAGACCAATTGAATTGGCACAGTGTTGGCACAAAGTGGTGCCTGAAGCAGTGCAAGACATAAAGGGCCAGAGGCCTGATATTGAACCGGTGCTGCTAAGAAAGAGACTGTGTTGCCGTTAAAAATATTTTTTACAATGGAGGAGCTCCTTGCCCAGTTGGTGCAGATGATGACCAAGCAGCTGGATGATAACAGAAAACTCCCCCCAGGCAAGATGGATCGCTGATCATAGGGAAATCCATTTAAAGGCTCCCAGGTCACAGCTGAAGCTGGAGAGTCCCATAGATTAAAGTCTGCAAGAAGTGACTGGAGGGCCCGAAGATTGGGACCGATGGCGATGTGGAAGATGGCCACAGGGGTAGACGTGGAGGTCTATCTGAGCAGCAAACCCCAGAGGGTGTACTGTGTCATGTCCCTGCAGGACACTAGAGACTATCCCAAACTAAAAGCACAGATTCTGGCATGTATGGGGTTAACCAGAACTGTTTGCATACAGAAGGTTGCAGAACCAACAAGGTGGAAGTCTGTTGCCAAGGGCAACCAACCTGAATTAACGTATGAGCGGATGTCCTGTGGCTAGGAGGCATTGTAGTCCAGGAAAGTATGCATCTACTTCTGGAGAGGCCAAGTTGCTGAAGGACCTGCTTGCTGCCGTTGCCTAGTCTAATGGACTCAGTATGTTACCTGCTGTGTTGTCTGGGGGAGTTGACAATTCAAATGTGCTTTGCCCTGAGGTATAAATGATTGTGCCTATTTACAAATCAATAATGGGTTAAATATACAAGAAACCAATAGCTAATCACACAGTCTGAGCAGTGGGGATGTTTAGCTGTATGCACAAAGTTCCCCCAGTTACTTGTCCTGTGTGACAAGCCAGCTGGAGGTGGTGCAATGTAATGGCAGTAGAGGAGAGCATGAACTCAGGTCTGCCCCCTGAAGTCATGGCTAACATAGCTATGTGAAGTAGATGCAGATGTGAAACTTGCTGCTAAAGACACTTCACCATTGCAGCAGAGTGGATTATCTCTAGTGTGTGCCCTAGAGTTCATAGGGATATGCAGCCCAAGTAAAGCACAGGTGATATAGTCCTGTGATGGATAAGCAGGGTTATGTTCATGATCCTGTGTCCCTAGAGAGAAGTTTGTCTACTCTAATGAACTCTGGACAAGTGTGTTAGCATGAAAAGGGAAAAGGCAACTCCATGATGTGATTGCTCGCTGACTGTGTAATGAGGAGACTATGATTGGTGAATGTGCCGGTTAGTGGGACCATGAGACAAACAACTCTGTGAAGAGTCTCCATTCAGTGTGGAGTAGGACGCGTAGTGTGCAGTGCCTGCATTGGTAAGGATGGTGAATATTCGGATGAGAGTGATGAAAAAAGAAAACATTTTCCAAGGGCCATATTTTAGTTGGAGATCTGGAGGTGGCACTCGCAGGGAATGATAAGAGGAAGAATTGTGCTGGGGACTTGTAGTAAAACAGCCTGAGGTTACTTGCTCCTATGGTTGCTGTGTTTCCAGTAGCTTTTGCTGCAATGGCCACAAGGACTGCTGTGAGGGAGGGAGTGAACTGCTAGACACCACAGCCGTGGGTTTATGCTAAACCCCTAGTGAGGGGCAAGGGAGCGTGTTTAAATCCTCCGAGAATTCTGGATGCAACTGATAAGACTTTTCCAGAGTAAAGGAGGAAAATATAAGCCGTATCAACAGAGTGTTATTCCGGTGATAATGTGGAGACCTACCAGTGGGTGCCATTTGCAAGCAGAGGTCCACCTAGCACTTACTGAGTTTTAAGAATCTGACTGAGTTTATACTTAATGTGAACACAGCCAGTTAGTTGTTTGAGAGAGAGAACATATAAGGAGGTTAGCCGGGCAGCTATGACTGATGACCCTGTTTGTAAATAAGGTCTGCCATGACACTAGCAAACTTTGATGAATGCAGGATTATGAGTGTCCCCCTTGATAGAGATGAGTATTCTCCTAGAGACGGTTAAAGGGAGATGTGGCAGAACATCTCCACATGTTGCTGCAAGGAGGTTTCCTGCAGCTCGACAGATCCTGGTAAACGCAGGTGTCGAACAGGGTAATGGGTCCTCTGTTATTAGTGAAATGCCAGTAATGTAGCAGTGGGAACCCTGCACTTACTAGCATTCATGATATGGTGGGGCCACAGTGGATCCCAAGTCCCCATGAAGTTATCACAACTGAGGTGGTACTAAGACAGGCCAAAGTCAGATAAGTAACCTAGAGGTGAAGCTTCAGGGTTCCAAGAAATTAGAGAATGTAAGCAAGACCCTGTAGTGAGCAGGATATGGACTTTGTGTTGAAGAGAGATTATTGGTTTCATCATAGTCCTGCAGACAAAGAGGTAGCAGGTTTGGGCTCAGGTGCGTCCCAAGCGGCCATTGTGGATAGTGGGGTTGCTGGGTCCAACCAGGGGTCTTCTGAGAGACCCAAAATAGTGAGGACACTGCCTAGTGGGCATAATGCCAAGGTAGTCTTTGTGTGGGAGGAGGCTTTAAGGTCTGACAATGCTGATATTTGGGTTATCAATAGTAACTCTGTGAATGTCGGCATGTGTGCTGAAGGCGTACATGTAGGAAGTGCCACCTGTAGAGAAAAGTGGTGGTAACACCGTAAGATGGATCATTGTGTTAAGAGTGCATGGTATGAGCCCACAGCCGACTGTCGTGATACAAATGTTTGCTCTGCCCCTGAAGATGTTAAAGGAGATGTTGCCCCTCTGTAGGATCTTTGAACCCTGGAGGAAGTACAAGGGGACTAAGTCATACAGCCTTTATCAAGGGGGATATGTGGCAAGAGCGAACAGCTAGGTAGTCGCATTTTTCTGCCACTGGAGGGGTGGGCAGCCGGAGACCCTGCAAACATGCCCCAAAGGGTACCTTGCTCTTAGGTGGGATAGAAAGCCATCATATGTATTTTCAGCACAGGCGTAAGTGGGTTGGCAACTGTGTATTGTAAGTTTGTCTTTTCGGAGTTCCTGTCGGCTCTTATTGGGAGTAGACAATGTGTCCAGGTTGGCGACTTCTCCCCATGATCCATGCCATGTTTTTGGAACAGTATTTCAGATGCCTATAAAAGGGCCTAGGCCCTGCAGGTGGTCAGGGGCGTTGGTCTGCAGCTGCATGCAGCAGACGACTGGAGAGAGAAGGCTCTGGCCCCAGGCTAGTATTGCGACAGTATGATACTGTGGTTTTGGTTATCCTGTCTGATAGACACAGATCACTGGGCAGTGAGGGACTCACTGTATGTGGATTTAGTGGCTGGATGGCCTGAGGTTTTCTGTTTATGGTTTATGTTTTGTTATCCTGTGCCTGAATAAAGCTGGCTAAGGCCAGAGTTAAATGGAAGCCTGGTGTCAGTGTGCCAATACTGTTTACAAAAGTCGGCAATCCGTGAGCTAAAGTATCCCCAGTATGGTCCAGGAGGACGTCCAGGCGAAAGTGGATCGTCACAATATACATAAATATGAGTCTATAGATGAGCTAACAAAGTTGCATTTGTCACAAAAGACTGCTGCTAAGGCTAGAAGAGTGATTCTTCTACATTCACACTCATTTGTGTATGTCCTCAAAAGGAACAAAATGTCACTCTGCTGTCAGCACAGTATTAAGCTCCTTATCTCCCTCAGTGCAGTATCGAAAGGGTTAAAGTTTTTTTTTAGTGAGAAAAATAAGTTGAGAGAGTGAGAGGCAATCTCCATCCTGCTGATAACAGCAGGGAGTGACATCACCAGTCTGGCCACTGCTAAAGCAGAGAGAGGTGGTTGGTAACTTAGCGAAACGTGTGTAAACAAGCAGGAACAAATCAGGACAGCAATGTATTCGGTAATTTATATTTAGCTTTGCATATATGTTTAAAGCTAATCAATGAGCAGGGAATACCCCTGTGTACTATTCTAAAACAGATGAACCTACAGTTTGAAAACTACACAATTACTACTGATAGAGGCTCAGAAGCACTGTTTTCATTTCCAGCTAGAGCTACACTTTGAGCATAGATTGTAATGTGCACTTTTACCTTATTTTAATTGTTGGTGAATGTATAAGTGACATCCTTCAAGGGAAAAAGTGCAGATTTTATAATGTGTCTGAATAACAAGACAATTTAAGTTTAAATAGTTGTCTGCCAGTCATTTTATGAAATTATTCAGTCTGTTGGTTCTTCTATAGTTTTTTAGATGTGGAAAGTGTCATTAATTTTAGCAATTATGAAAATCCAGATCAAAATCATGAATAATTTTTTTTTCTTTTTTGCTTCATTTTAGTAAAACCTGAGATATATCTAAGAATTAGAGACTTTTGCTTCTTGCTACAACACAAATTATGTGTACAAGAAACGAGAAATAACAGTAGGTAGCAAAAATTACGAAATTACAATCTTAACAATTCTATCCATTTTTAGATGTGCAATTTAAGTATATTATTGTCATTTTAGCACTTCAAGTCTAATGTTTGCTTTGTGAGGCAATTTTCCTGTAGCAGATACTACAGGATTGCACACCTGGAGATTTAAATTGTCTCATGTAATGTGCTGATAATTTAATCGGCTTTTAGGAACTAATCTATGTTTAAAATTAGAAAGATAGTTGATACATATGTAGAATTAAGTTTGCTCATATTTTAGCTCATTTGCAAACTTGGGCAGGAGAAGACAGAAAATGATATGACATACAATGTATTAGTAAACAAATTTGACTATTTTAAGTAAAACAAAAGTTTAGGAAATGTTATTTCTAGAATCAAGGAGCCTGTGGGAGAAGTTAAAACTTCATAGTCCAGTCCAGATACGATAACTATACAAAAGGCCACATGTATGAAAACTTTCTAGGTCCAAAATTCACTTTGTTGCCCATTGTAATCAATCAGAGTGCCCCTTTCATTCTTCCAGAGCACTATATGAAATGAAAGAGCGCTCTGTTGGTTGCTATAGGCAACAAAGTGTTTTAGACCTAGTCAGTTTTCATACATGTGGTCCAAAGTGTATATAAAAAAATCAGAGACACAGCTATATTCAAAGCACAACGACAGGACAAAAAAAAAAATCTATTCCCAGTAGGAGGCAATTAAGGCTAGGTTCAAACAGCATATAGCAAGGTGTACTGTGCGCGCCGCTATATGCCTGCTGTGTTAGAATTGGCCCTGTCAGTGCATATTTCTAAAGGGCTCTGGCCCTGCCCCCATTCACCCTCCCTTTCCTCAGCATCAGGGAATACAACTCAACTCAACGAGTGCTATGATTTTACTGTATTTGCAGGGCATACTTTGGGTGTATTGCAGTGCAATTAGGCACCGAACTACGCCCCGCAAATATGCCGTGTGAACACCCCATAAAGCTCCAATGCTAAGTGAGAGAAATTGTACAGGTGCAGATTATTGATGAACAATCGCTCACACACCTGCAGTGAAGGAAATAAATATTTAATCCCTTGCTAATTTTGTAAGTTTGCCCAAGACTGACAACGTCATGAACAGTCTATAATTTTAAGGTAATTAATTTAACATTGAGAGATAGAAATTTCCAAAAATACATCCATAAAATCACATTGTATAAATTATATAAATTTTATTTGCATTTTGCTGAGAGAAATAAGTAATGATCACTAACAACCAAGAGTTCTAGCTCCTACATACCAGTAAAACGCTCCTAATGAACTCCTTAACCTGCATTAAAGACAGCTTACTTAAATAGTCCACCTTTATAAAAAGACTCCTCTCCACAGACTCAGTTAGTCAGATTCTAACCTCTACCACATGGGCAAGACCAAAGAGCTTTCTAAGGATGTCAGGGACAAGAATATAGGGATAAAATACGTATTTCTTTCACTGTATCCATAAGGGAGGCAATTACTTATTACAAAACTGCACATTGGATAAGAACCAGTTCACACCATTATGCAGAAAAGCCAAAATACAACAGAGGGGACTGCTTAAGTGCAAAAATGCTGATAAACAACCACTCATGCCTACTATCCATGATATATAATAGAAACCATATAACTGGCATCCTAAATAAGCCTTATCTATGTGCAATTGTAATGCTAGCAATCAAGCCCGAAATCACAGTGTAAATTAGATTTAAAGTTACCCCACACAATAAATTGTAGTATTACATTAGTAGTAATAAGAGGTTTAAAATATAACTTTTGATTCTTTCAATATATTAAAAAAAAAAAAAAAAAAGCAAACATCTCCAAGTACTACTTAATAGCAATTGTGAATAATGATATTGATTTCAACTAAACCATAATCATTATATTCATTGTATAAAGACTCATGGGTAGGTGGTTGTCTCGTTCGTAGGGTTATGTCTTGATGCCCTCAACAAATCCGGTAGTTAGAGGGAAGACCACTAGATGAGCACATATGTATCCTGCCCTGTTACACCACTGGTAATTATATCTGGGTGCAAGTAAATGCAGAGTTATTGCCCTGGCAAGGGTGGCCCCACTGCCTCTACTACCCATATAATATCCTACACTCACCCTGTGATCCTATCACATACATATGGATAAAAACAATATAAAAATTTCCCAATTATTTCAAACATCCTGATTGTTTGTAGATAAGAATACCAAAAACTCCTGACACATTTCCCCCTCCTTAGATACAGAGGGTTCCTCAGGGTAGATAATATAATATGTACAAGCTAGATAATAGACTACCTTGAGATACAGTAGTCAAAACACAAGGGAACAAAAAGAGTCCCTCACTGTGGACCTCAGTATAGACAATTGGATGATATCATTCATGCCAGTCTATTGAGACATACTGAGGTCCACAGTTATTTGCTTTTTAAAAAAATATATTTAATGAATTAAAAGTTATATTTTAAACCTCATACTACTACTACTGTGATACTAGCAATCAACCCCCTCATGGATAGTAGGTGTTTTGGTGAAAAACAGCCATGAGTACCAACCCTGGGACTGGAACCACGCATGAAGTTTTTGCGGAAGCTTTTGATGCAGTTGAACTAAACATAGGAATGAAAATAAAATAGAGCCACTTGTGGCATTGGTCAAAAAATGCATTAAAAATTCAAAAACTGCCACAAAAATTGGTTGTGTAATTTCAGCTTAAATGCTTCATCTATGTTTACGAAATGTTCTTGTGCAAAGGAATCAAAAATTAAAACTGAAGTAACTAAGTTTTATTTAAAAACTTAATTTATCATTTTGTGTCTATGTAACATTAAATATAAGATACGGAAAAGTAATAGGTAGGAAAATCCTGCAGTGTTGCAGTTTTCCAATTGTCCCATAGTTTGTGCTAACATCTGTGAGTCTGCATAAGAGCTCAGCTGCAGAATCAAGATGGCAGGCCATTTTTAATAAAGACACATTGTAAAGTTGTCACTTTATATGCACTGAGAGACATAAAAAATGTTTATGAATGTGGACATGGCCTTTAAGTTACTTACACTTGAAAGAATTAGAAAAAAGTAGGTGAATAGGGCATGGGGAAAAAGTGCACATAGAAGCTTATTAAGTGAAAATATTATAGTAATTATATGTTCTTGCAGTGAAAAATAATGACAGACATCCCTTTCTGCCTCATGAAATGCTTTTTATCCACAGCAGTTAGCCTTAAATCCTATAAGTAGGAGTTAAGAGTTGTGACAAGCAAGAAGGAACTACTGAAGGAAGTCAGAGTCTAGTGTTAAAAAGTATATATATATAGGTATTTGAATAACAATTGGGGCAACTAAGGGGGTTATATCTAGTATCCAAGGTTTCTGATAAAAAAAATTAGAATGTCTCTAGCCAAGGGAGACATGTATGAATGTATGTTTTTCGCACTTTTCTGGCATAAAATGCGCCAAAGTAAGTGGTGTGCGTTGTTTGGTTCATCAAATGAACATGTTAGGCGCACTGTTTGACAGATCTGACACTTTTTAATGCGCCAAACATGTGGGGGCATTCTGGGGGCGTGTTGCACCACATTTGAACTATTAGACACATATACAGTGGGTACAGAAAGTATTTAGACCCCTTTAAATGTTTCATTGCAGCCATTTGGTAAGATCCAAAATGTTCATTTTTTTGCTCATTCATGTACACTCTGCACCACATCTTGAAAGAAAAAAACAGAAATGTAGACATTTTTATTAAACAAGAAAAACTTAAAGATCACACGGTCATAAGTATTCAGACCCTTTGCTGTGACACTCATATTTAACTCACATGCATTTCCTTCTGATCCTCCTTGATATGGTTCTACTCCTTGATTGGAGTCCAGCTGTGTTTAATTAAACTGATTGAACTTGATTAGGAAAGGCACACATCTGTCTATATAAGACCTCACAGTGCATTTCAGAGCATCTTGGGCAGGTCTAAGGAACTGCCCAAGGAGCTCAGAGCCAGAATTGTGACAAGGCACAGGTCTGGCCAAGGTTACAAAATAATTTCTTCAGCACTCAAGGTTCTAAGAGCACAGTGGCCTCCATAATCCTTAAATGAAAGACGTTTGGGGCGACCACAACTCTTCCTCGACCTGGCCATCCAGCCAAACTAAGCAATTGTGGGAGAAAAGTCTTGGTGAGAAAGGTAAAGAAGAACCCCAAGATCACTGTGGCTGAGCTCCAGAGATGCAGTAGGGAAATGGGAGAAAGTTCCACAAAGCCAACTACCACTGCAGCCCTCCACTGGAGCTTTATGGCAGAGTGTGCCGACTGAAGCCTCTCCTCAGTGCAAGACATATGAAAGCCCACATACAGTTTGCAAAAAAACACCTGAAGGACTCCCAGACTATGAGAAATAAGATTCTCTGGTCTGATGAGACAAAGATTAAACTTTTTGGTGTTAATTGAAAGCAGTATGTGTGGAGAAAACCAGACACTGCTCTTCACCTGCCCAATACAATCCCAACAGTGAAACATGGTGGTGGCAGCATCATGCTATGGGGGTGTTTTCCAGCTGCAGGGACAGGACGACTGGTTGCAATTGAAGAAAAGATGAATGCGGCCAAGTACAGAGATATCCTGGATGAAAACCTCTTCCAGAGTGCTCTGGACCTCAGACTGGGCCGAAGGTTCATCTTCCAACAAGACCATGACCCTAAGCACACAGCTAAAATAACAAAGCAGTGGCTTCAGAAAAAACTCTGTGACCATTCTTGACTGGCCCAGCCAGAGCCCTTACCTCAACCCAATTGAGCTCTCTGAGACTTGAAAATGGCTTTTCCACCAACGTTCACCATCCAACCTGAGGGAATTGCAGAGGATCTGCAAGGAAGATTGGCAGAGGATCCCCAAATCCAGGTGTGAAAAACTTTTTGCATCATTCCCAAGACCCATGGCTGTTCTAGCTCAAAAGGGTGCTTCTACTCAATACTGAGCAAAAGGTCTGAATACTTAAAGGGGTTTTGCCACCATGAAATTTGTTGACGTGGGGAACCTCCAAAATGGGTATTTAATCATTTTTTCTAAATAAAATGTGATTAAAAAAAGTGAAAACTCTGAGGGGCTACAGCATTTCTAAATCCCCTTTGGTTACCACAAGCTTCCCCTAGTCACGACCCAGGAGCTGAAAGGCCCGCGCTTGCATGAATCACTTCTTATCTGATGACAGGCAAAATGAAAAGGTCTTTTAAGGCACGGTAGCAATATGTTTTCTTTTTGTATACAGAATAACTAGCTGTAGTGTAAATTTGATCCCTGCTTTATCTGATGAAGAAGCTTTCCCAAACTGCTGTGTAGAATAGGTGTTCTTTTGTATACAGAATTCACAAGTTATATTTTGATTATTTGAGTGAACTGTCAAAGGATCCCCTTATGCAGGGCTCTGTGCTCTGGCTGTGTGTGTCTGTATGCATCTCTGTCAGCTCCGTGATTTGTTTACATTACATTAGCTTCTTAGCAGATAAGGTTTCTCCTGACAGTGCAGTGTATGAGCCTGTGTCTTGCTGTATTGAATCAACTGTTGTACTGTTTATTAGTTCACTTAAGTTTTGAGACGCTCCCTTGGATTCCTCACTCCCCCCACCCCTCCCCTCTCCCTCTCTCCCCTGCAGCTTCATGACTCAGCGTGATTTGTTAACATTCTGCCTGGGCTAAGCTGAAAGGTAAGAATCTTTGTCTCTCGGCAAATCCCCTTTAAGACCATGTGATATTTCAATTTTTCTTGTTTAATACATTTGCAAAAATATCTACATTCCTGTTTTTTTTTTCTTTCAAGATGGGGTGCAGAGTGTACATTAATCAGCAACAAATTTTACTTTTTTGACCTTACTAAATGACTGCAATGAAACAAAGAGTGAAAACTTTAAAGGGGTCTGAATACTTTCCATACCCACTGTATGAATGCGGGTTGGCAAAACTAGAGGTATTACTGTTCGAACAGGCAGACCCATTTCAATGTGGAGTCGAAGTGGAGCTAGATTTGCTATTAGGGAAAAATGTCCATCATTTCTCAACTTACACCAGTACAATAATAAAAAGTAATTTCTGATAATTATCAAACTATATAAAATTCTATAAATTAAAAAAAATATACATATAAATTAATATAAAAATATATAATATCCCAAAATATTAAAATATATCCTGATCTATATTTTTCTGAATTATGTTAAAAATAAAATGTTCAGATTTTGATTTTTTTTTTACTACATTAAATGAAAGAAATTTTTATCAGATGTTGATCAGTGTTGAAATGTATTTTTGCTGCTCTCACCCTTTATTCCACATACGGCAAGAGCCAGCACACCACAGGTCTTGCTGGGACCTGTGGACCACCAAGCAAAATTACTACCATAGTTTCTATTCACTGACATGCTATTCTAATGACTTTTATTTCTAGCTTATCTATAGCCTTTACACATGTTTGGCGCATTAGTAATGCGCCAAAGTTCTGTAATGCGCCAAACACACAGATGAGGCACTTCAAACTTTAGACGACATTTATAAGCACACAAAAAACGCTTTCATAGATTCAGCAATATTTTACACTAAAAACCAGACATGAAAATTCACTTTGCCCCATCTATTATCATACATGTTTCCCAAGATGTATCTGAATGGCTAAAGGTTTTCACTACATTGATTCATCTTACCTCAGTTCGTTTTCTTGGTTTCATTTGAATCAGGGCGTGTTTACTGGCTCTACTAGGCTGCTACCAAAGCCAGTGTACCTGTAGCTATAAACAGGTGCACACATATGATATAACCATACTATACACCTAGTATACCCATAGTGTTTCTGGTTTCTTTTTTTGGGGGGGGGGGTTTTTGGGGGGGGGCCCCGGGCCGGGCCCTATCGAGAGACTAACGGGTCTGTAGCTATAGCGACCTGAGGAGCTGATGCAGCCCATAAAAAAGTGATATCTAGGAATAGGTATGACACTGCTAATGGACACAAATTGCAAAGTGACTTGTTTTTGCAAGATCTTTAACATAAAAAGCAATCCTTGTAGTGAGACAACCCCTTTAAGTGCATTGGGGCAAAATATCTGCTCAGACCCCACTCCCACTTCAATTTTATTTATCTATAGATTGATTTATTATTTATTCTGGGTCCAATCATTGTTCATCACAGTGGAACATCTGTGTTCTAAGGTCCTGTGGGAAAATGTGTAGTAAGCCCAAACATGGGATGTAAACTCAATTATATTGTGCACATTGCATATTCAAAGAAACCATGTAGAAACCGTATAGAAATCAATGTCCGTACAGCTGTGCCTCCAGGATGCATCTGACTTGATATTGGTGTTACCAAAGTAGTTGCCAGAAAAAGTTATACAGTGATAGAATACGCGGTAGCAAGATGGTGCTAATTTTTTATATATGCTGACCAAAAGATAAGAGAGGCATGCATCACCATGTTGTCACATGAGTCCCGACCATATGCTTTCATGCACAGAAACATGCCATCCACCCACAGGATTGTGGGCAAGTTGACCATTTTTATGTCCGTAACATGAGGTGTATGCCAACATAAAATAGAGCAAACATAGTTCAAAAGAGGCAACAAGCCGTTTGTTCGGTGCTCTCCTCAAGGAGAGATGTTCCCCTTTATGAGCCACTCAATGCCTCCCATACAGCCAGCCAGTATCACTCTGCTCTGCACTGATGAGGAACAAAAATCCCAAAACAGCGTTGTCTGCAGATGAGAGATACTGGCTTGGCTAAAATACTTTTTACTTTCTCAAGACTCGGTGGGTCAAAAGCAAATTGAGGATTTGTTACATCCAACAGAGGGCGCTTTGGGCTTCTCAGCCCCTTTCTCATAATGCCTTGTGATATTCAGATGCTTAATAGAGGGCGAAAAGGCAATACATAACTCTACAAGCCGTTAGTTCGGTGCTCTCCTCAAGGAAAGATCTTCCCTTTCTGAGCCACTCAATGCCTCCCATACAGCCAGCCAGCATCGCTCTGCTCTGCACTGATGAGGGACAAATATCCCGAAACAGCGTTGTCTGCAGATGACAGATACTGGCTTGGCGAAAATCCTTTTTGCTTTCTCAAGACTCGGTGTGTCAGAAGCAAATTGAGGATTTGTTAGATCCAACAGAGGGCGCTTTGGGCTTCTCAGCCCCTTTCCCATAATGCCTTGTGATATTCAGATGCTTAGTAGAGGGCGAAATGGCAATACATAACTCTACAAGCCGTTAGTTCGGTGCTCTCCTCAAGGAGAGATCTTTCCTTTCTAAAGCACTCAATGCCTCCCATTACAGCCAGCCACATCGCTCTGCTCTGCATTTGGTTTGAGGGACAAAAATCCCGAAACAGCGTTGTCTGCAGATGACAGATACTGGCTTGGCTAAAATCTTTTTTTGGTTTCTCAGGACTCGGTGGGTCAAAAGCAAATTGAGGATTTGTTACATCCAACAGAGGGCGCTTTGGGCTTCTCAGCCCCTTTCCCATAATGCCTTGTGATATTCAGATGCTTAGTAGAGGGCGAAATGGCAATACATAACTCTACAAGCCGTTTGTTCGGTGCTCTCCTCAAGGAGAGATCTTTCCTTTCTAAGATCAGTCTTAGAAGTGAGGAAAATGTACCTTTTAATATCCAACAGAGTTTCGGAGTATCGGAGAATCAGAGGATCAGACTGATGCTGTGCACTAAAACCTTTAAATTGCAGAGGACGCTAGAAACAGGCACTGCAAACAGAGAGCACCAGACCAGGGAATGGAGCCACTACAACAGGGAAGCCGATAACTGAGCAGAGCAACACAGAGTTAAAAGGGCCGCATTGGTGACTGCCAATTTAAGTTATGCTATGGTTCACAACAACACCCATTCCTTTCTAGCCCCTCTTATTCAGAGACAACAACAGAAAATCAGGTAATATCTAGGGCATCAATATCCTCTGCTGGCCCCTTGCATCTCTTTTCTGAACTAAAACCCTTCTAGCCAATCAAATAGTAAAGCTTGCCCCTAGAACTCTTTGCCTCCAAAATCTGCTTGATCTACAAAGTATCCTCTGAACCAGCCAAGGCAGATGGAGTCAGTGGCTTGCATGAGAAGAGGTTAAGAGTCAGAAGCTTCAGAAGAGAAACCTATAAGTAAGAAAGGTAAATGCGTTTTTTGGTCAATCATAGAGTAAGGAACTTACTTGAAACATGGGACTTTGAAGATATTCAGACTCAATATCCTAGTTATCAAACAGGCTGGACTATGTAGTTCTTATCCACTCATGACTTGAAATGAGATGTGGCTTGCAATAGGAAAAGAGGCATGTCTTGCCAGATGTGGAGAAAGTCATAAACTTTGAAATTGACTACTGGCACACCCAAAGATGTAGAAAAAGACAGCGGTAGATGTGGAGACTGGCCATAGAAAGTGGAGAAGGGTGAGTGCTCTGTGCACTCATTATCATGGTTGTTGCACAGGAAATCGGCCTAGGACAGCAAATTGGCCCAGTTATCTTGACGCTAGGGCTGGTAGTAGATTTGTGATGAACTCCATAATGATATAAGTCCAGGGAGTCTCTGGTACAGGCAGAAGTTGCAGGTGGTCAGTGGTGTTCTAAAATGACACCTTGCTGCAAGCGCAATTGGGACATGCAACCACTAAATATATATATATATCTAATGTCCCAATGAAAAGATAGCCACCAGTAGTGTCAGGTTATCAAGCTTAAGGACTTTTGAACTCCCAATTGTCCTTCCAACTTGGAGGAACGTCACTAGGACAAAACTTGCTTCCTTTAAGCTTGAGGTACATATTTTGTACTATAAAGAATTTCCCGAACACAAGTGGCAGGAGCAGAAATCAGATGATCTGGGTCGACAAAGTACTGAGGCTCTGAGACTTGGTCTTAGGCATACAATGACTATAACAATGTAACAACATTATTCCCCACAGGTCTAAAATGAAGGAAGAAAAGCTACAGAAGAAGAGAAATGTTCAAGCTTGATGGAGGTTCAAGCAAGAGCCCATATGCATATACAGGAGGTTGTAGTCTGTAAAGACGGCACTGTAACTGGATGCTGGGCTTCTTCTAGAAAATGTCATAACATTTCCAAGACCAGCTTGATTGCAAGCAAACTTCAGTCCACTGCGGTGTAAAACCTCCCTGCAGGGAGAAAGTTTTGGAAAAGAAGCCACAAGCAATTGCCTTTACTGCTTATTTGAGACAAGACTGACTGCCCCAATGGAAGAAGTTTCTGGATTTACTGGGATCTGGACAATGCAGAATTGTAGTAGAAGTGAAAGCGCCTTTTGCTTCAAATGTCTAAATCTTGTGTTTGCTGTTCTTGGTTGAAGCAGAAATCAGCAAAAAAGGAGCATCAGGGAAATGGATGAAGTGCCTGTAGTAATTTGCAACCTCAAAGTCCATTGCATAACTTGGAGTCTCGTCAGGCATTTCCTGCTGACCATTGCAGAGTTCTTCTCCGGAACCACAAGCAAACCCTGATTAGAGACCACATGTACCAGAGATGGGAGACTATTTGGTTTTTGGAGGCACTTCTTCAATTTGGTATAGAGGTGGTTCTCTCGCATGTGAAAGAGGACCTGTTGGACATGTCTACAGTATACCTCTAGACCATGAGAGAAGACTTAGAAGTCATACAAATATAATACACAAATCCAAATATCCAAATATACCACACAAATGATCCTGAATAAATTGAGATATTTTGAATATTTCATTATTTTTTTTTTTTTTACAATTTGCATATCATTAGCATGTCTATCCTAATTTTAGGATTTTTTTTTCTTGGTGTTGCCATTTCAATGTTGAGGAGTATACTTATTGGCAAGAACTTGCTGATATGATTCCACATTCTTGCTCAATCACATCAACTCATGCACTCATTCATATACATTCTCCTATGAACACACTTAGGGCGACATGTATGTAGTCTGGTGTCCCTTCAGCCCAAAAACTGGTGCAACTCTGTTCTCTAGATTTATAATCAAACACACTCCAAAATTAGGCGCATTATTGTGTGCCCACAGCACTATGTAATGCACCAGAGACCGGGGGGGGGGGGCCTTCTGGAGGTGTTTCGCACCACAACCGCATGATTCGACACATTTATGACGGAAGAATGGCAAAACTGGGTGCATTTCTGCTGGAACAGGTAGAAAAAATTGAAAAGTCGTTTACCTGAGCCTTATTCGGCGTCTTGGAGCTAGAAAACACCCTGGGGGACATGTCTGAAAACTGTCTTGGTCTAAGACTTTTCTTGTTGCCCATAGAAACCAATCAGCATTCCCCTTTCATTTCATATAGAGGTCTGAAAAAATGAAAGGGGCGCTCGGATTGGTTGCTATGGGCAACAAGAAAAGTGTTAGACCAAGACAGTTTTCAGACATGTCCCCTCTAGTCTATGATCCTCAGTAGAAAAGGTCCATAAATTCAGGCGCATTCTACTCATGCGTGCAAAAAAAAATGGTGTTTGGGAACCAAAATACATATATGTTGCCCTTAGGCTCCAGGAAATGTGAAGTGAATAGGGCCTTACTCATAATGATATCGTGCGCGATCGTGTACAAGCACAATCACCATTTGGTCACTTGCAGAACAAGGACTGTAAATTCGGTAAATAAAAGACTATTAAACTTCATTGTGTATGTATGTAAAAGAGGTGAAAATTCCACTGGTCAATCTATATGTAAATGAATTGGTTACAAAGACAAATATAGGTATATTGTGAATTATTGCATAACATATTATGTGATTATTTCCTACAATGTCAAGGCAGTATTTTTTGTATTTTTGACCTCAACACTTAAATTTATCCTGGCAAAATGAATGTTCTAAAATTGCTAATGCAAGTTTTGTTGCACAGACACACTTGTTGTCTTGCATTCTTGTCTATATAAATATATGAATTGTTTGTGGCTTTCCTTTAGCACTGTAATCTTATACTGTTTTATTATCGTGTTGCGGATCTTAAAATTAAAAATAGAACGTTGCCTACTGTCACTCCACTTTGTAGATCAATGATCTGTGAAGAGAATTTTAAAGGTGTCAGTATCAGTAAATGACAGTGTTTTGGCTTGAAAACAGCATTAGAACAGCATGAGTAGCAAATTAGAAAAAATTGTGCTTGAACAGAAGAAAAATAACTGCAAAAACAGCCAATGTAAGATTTAAAACGTTAAAATTATTGACTGAACTGTCCATGTATCAGGTGGGACATTTTTAGGCAGTTAAACATGGATAAAAATACATTTTGAATCTCCGGTTATTAATAGAACCTATATATTCCATAGTTCTGTACTCACATTATATCAGCCACCTCAGTTCATTTTTTTAGTAGGATTCACAATCTAATCTTCATGCTCACAGTTACAGGGGTCAATACCATTGGAAGCCAGTTATCCTACTATCATGGTTTTGTTGAAATCAGAGAACATAAGGAAAATTCATGTACAAGAAAAACAGACAAATTCCATGCAAATGTTTCCATTAGTTTGATTAAGACTCCACAGGGTCAACTATTGAACATCCGTCTTCAACATATCGGCACAGATGGATATGTTAAGGGTGGTTTCATCATACCATTCTGGGGAAAAACATCCTTTTTTAGTAATTTTTCCTGCTATTTTTTCAAGTGTTTTTCTTTGTAATAAAAAAAAAAGCTCAACATCTAAATGTTGCTGAAAGCCAGCAGTGAAATGTAAAAAGCACTATAAATAACGTTTTGCTTATGCTTGCATTTTTCTTTACTTTTAGTGAGTTTTTGTAATCCTTTGCATTTTTTTCAAAATGCAGCACGTTGTAGGTATGATGTTTTTCTGGTTACTTCTTCATGTAAGCTTCTCTATAAATGTGTGGAAAAAAATACATGAATAAATGTCTGCTCTTAATATACCAAAACAAAAAAAGCAGCAAAAAACTATGAAAAAACACAAAAAGGTGGCTTTTTCTAAAAATGCTGTATTTGACACCAGCCTTAAATTCTTGAAACAGTTATATTTCTATTCAGAAACATGAACCTGAGCCTAAGGCCTCGTTCACATGGCTTATTTGTCCGTGGATTGTCCGTGCCGGATTTGCGCTGCAGTACGGCGCCAATCCGTCGGAGTAATTACAGTAATCCACTGCTCTCATAGAGAAACAGTGGATTCCGTCGCTCCTCCCGCTCGGCGAATCCGCCGCGGGGGAGAAAGTGACATGCACATTATTTACGGCACGTACGCGCCGTGGATAATGCAAGTCTGTGGGGCCGGGGAGCGGCGCCCCCGCCGCACTCCGGCCCCGCCCCCGTCCCGCCCCTTATTCACGCCGGATTTGCAAGCGCAATCTGGCTCACAAATCCGCCGTGAAGAAGCCGTGTGAACACGGCCTAAATATAAATATATATATATATATATATATAAATATATATAAATTATATTATTATATATATATATATATATATATATATTATATTGTCCAAATCACCCCCCTTTTGCCATCTTACATGTAAAAAAAATCAAATAATAAGTTGCACATGATTGGTGTTGTCACAGCTGTAAAAGGTCTGATCTATTAAAATATAACATAATTTATCCCATATGCTAAACGGTGTAGAAGAAAGAAAATTCCCAAAGCCCAAGTTGCGATTTTTTTCGGCCATTTCACGTCCTCTAAAAATTGCAATAAAAGTGATCAAAAAAGTTGCATACATCCCAAAATGGTACCAATAAAAAGTACACTTTAGCCCACAAAAAATGCACCCTCACCCAGGTCCATAAGTGAAAGTACAAAAAAGGTATTGGTTGCAGAAAATGGCGCTGTGGTGCAAATTTCAAAAATAGAAAATGTTTTTTTTTTTTACGGTACTATAATATAACAAAAACCCTACATATTTGCTATTGCTGGAATCGTATCAACTTGCAGAATACAAAAAATACATAATTTAAACCGAAGAGTAAGCACTGTAATATCATAACCCCTGGGCCTTGTTCTCGCACCTCACTACTTTCTAAAATAAACAACCCTATAAGGGTGCTTTCATGCAAAGCGTTTTTGGTGCGTTTTTGATGTGTTTTTAGATGCGTTTTTTTGTGCAGAAAGGCTTAGCAATTAATTCTGTACACATCTGCACAAAAAAAACGCATCAAAAATGCACCAAAGACGCTTCATTTGAAAGCACCCTAAACAGAAGCAAGAAATAAAAAGTGGTTCAGAGAAACCCCTGATCACAGTCAGGTGTGAACTTGCTTTACAATCAGGGACAAGCCTACGCTGCCACTACACAAGCACCAACATAACCTACAGTACAACACCACCAATCCGATCACCAGTATTCAGGTCACCATCACATGAATACAGCACTGATTCAACACAGGAGTAACTAACCCCTGACATCAGGGACTCACATCACTGATGGGAGTTGTTCTTTTCTCCTTTTCTTCTCCACCTGCCCCAAACCTCCATGACGTCCTCTCTGATGAGTTGTTCTCTTCTCTGAGTTGTTCTCTTCCCTTTTTTTTTCTGTCCGATACAGAATGCAATGTCTTCTTCTCCCGGACACTACTTGTCCCTATAGAATTTGCCACAAATACATCTTAGACTCCTCTCTTTTCCAGCACTTTCCTATCAATTCCCCCCTCTATTACAAACTCTGCATCCAAAGAGTCCCAAATAGTAATAGTGCCCCCTTTGGTGTCCTAAACAGTAATTGTACCCCAAACAGCGTACATTAGACCCTAAAAATTAGAAATTAAAAAAAGTCAGATAAGTGGCATGTAAATAGGTAGACCCCGATTAAGTAGGTAAGCAAGCCCCCAACCCATCCCGCAATAGGTAGGTAAGTATATAGACCTCCTAAAGTAGGTAGATATATAGGTACTCTCAGAATATAGGTAAATAGGCCCCCTCAGTAAGTTTATAGAAGGTAAGGTAGGTATATATGGCCCCTACAGCTAATAGGTGTATAGGACCCCCATTAGGAAGGTGGTTACATAGGCCCACAGTAGTTAGGTAGATAAAGAGGGCCTTCCCATTAATTATGTAGGTAGACAGGGCCTTCCCCCATTAATTAGGTAGGTAGCCAGGGCCTTTCCCCATTAATTAGGTAGGTAGCCAGGGCCTTCCCCCATTAATTAGTTAGGTAGCCAGGGCCTTCCCGCTTTAATTAGGTAGCTAGACAGGGCCTTCCACCAATAATTAGTTCGGTAGACAGGGCCTTCCCGCATTAATTAGGTAGGTAGAAAGGGCCTTCCTCCAGTGATTAGCCAGTTAGGGCCACCCCCAGTGATTAGCCAGGTAGGGCAGCCCCCAGTCATTAACCCCCACAGTCATTAGCCCCCCAGTAATTAGCCCCCCAAGTAATTAGCCCCAAGTAATTAGCCCCTAAGTAATTAGCCCCCAAGTAATTAGCCCCAAGTAATTAGCCCCCTCAGTAATTAGCCCCAAGTAATTAGCCCCCTCAGTAATTAGCCCCCAAGTAATTAGCCCCACAAGTAATTAGCCCCCTCAGTAATTGGCCCCCAAGTAATTAGCCCCCCAGTAATTAGCCCCCAAGGAATTATCCCCCTAAGTAATTAGCCCCCCAAGTAATTAGCCCCCAAGTAATTAGACTCAAGGAATTAACCCCCTTAAGTAATTAGCCCCCCAAGTAATTAGCCCTGAAGGAATTAGCCCCCCAAGTAATTAGCCCCCAAGTAATTCATTAGCGAGAAGCCCATTTAAAAAAAAAAAAAAATACCTGTAGTCCTTTTTTCCTTCCTCTTCTCTTGGTCTGGAGCGGGCGGCGCTTGTAGCCTAATGCGGGCTGCAGAGATGGTGGTGCGGTGACATCATCACATCGCGCCGCCTGTGTCGTGGCCTCCAGAGGGCTGAACGGCCAGGATCAGAAGATCCTGGCTGTTCTGTCTCGGCCCCCCAGGCAAGCGTCTGGTGAAGTGTATAACCAGTCCGGCCCTGCATAACTCCCAGAAACATGGCGCAAGTACGTTTTTTTCACATTTTGCCCCACTTTGCCCCACGTGTATTCTATGGTATGGTGAATAACACCATTAGAAAGTACATCTTGTCCCACAAAATAAAACCCCTCACATATCTTTGTAAATGAAAAAATGTAAAAGTTATGGCTCTTGGAAAGCAGGGAGGAAAAAACAAACATGTCAACCAAAAAAACACTGTGTCCTCAAGGGGTCAACAGTGCCTGACTCCATTTAACTTCAATTGGGGCTCCGTCCAGGTGGCTGTCATTATCAAAGAAAAATAAGCACTGAATGCTGTGCTATTTTCTCATAATTTTCTTAATTTTTGACAGAATCTGCAGAATAGGCTCCAAAGACAGATGTGGAATAGCCTAAACCTCTATCACCGTGTGCATATAGTGGTAGATACCAATGTATACATGCTTTGCAGGCTGTATATTACCCCCATACAGTGACCATATAGTTGTAATTACCATTTGTACACAGGCTCTGCAGACTGTATATTACCCTCTTACAGTGACCATATAGTGGTAGATGCCAGTGTACATAGGCTCTGCAGACTGTATACTACCCTCATACAGTGACCATACAGTATAGTGGTAGATAGCAGTGTACACAGGCTCTGCGGACGGTATATAAACCACCATACAGTAACCATATGGTGGTCATTACCAGTGTACATAAGCTCTGAAGACATACAAATGATTACACTCTGCAGTTACATTTTGTGACTCACAGGTGACATTTCTCTGATGAGTTGTTCACTTTCGCTTTTCTTCTGCATCTGCTCCAGACTGCCATGATGACTTCTTAGGCCACCACTGCTCCCTACAGATTTGGATACAAATATCTTAGAATCCTCACTTTTCCAGAAACTCCCTCAGTGTCCCTCACCTCTGTACAAACTTCCCAGGGATGGGAGAGTAGATACAGGCCATAGCTTAGAGATACAGCCTCCTAGAGGGGTGGAGAGAAAAAGGACTAACCCCCTTGAGACTGTGATACAGCTATGGCCTTTATCTCTTATATTCATATTAACAGGTAGATAGGCAGGGCCCCAAGTAAGTAGGTAGGCCCCAGTATCTAGGTAGACCCCCATTAGATAGGTTGGTAGGCCCTAGGTAGGTTGGTAGGCCTAAGGTATGTAGGTTGATAGACTCCAAGTACTTCAGTAGGTTGGTAGGCCCCAGGTAGGTAGGTAGGCAGCAGTCAGACTCCAGGAAGGTAGGCAGTAGATAGGCCCCAAGTAGATAGACAATAGGTAGGTAGGTAGATTGGCCCTAGATAGGTAGGTAGGTAGGTAGGTAAGTAGGTAGGAAGTAGTTAGACCCCAGGTAGGTCTGTAGGCTCCAGGTAGGTAGGTAGATAGGTCCCAGTTAGGTAGGTAGGTTACAGGTAGGTAGGTACGTAAATTGGCCCTAGGTAAGCAGTAGTTAGGTCCCACTCACAACAGCACTAGGGTCGACGCCTTAGGCTTACCAGGCTGAATAGCAGAGGAGAGCACAAGTGGCACTCTGCTCTACTAAGACCGTGCATTTGCCCTCGATTCCCCGGCTCTGCCTCTGAACTCTCGTAGAGGCCGCCATAGCTGATACAGCGGTAGTTTCACCCCTAGATGGTACCACATTTTCCTGAATGGCAAAGGCAGATGAAGGTGACAAACGTTAGTTACCCGAGTTCAGTCTCTACTCTACAGCATAAATAGGGAGAAAAGTCTTCAGTACTGGAAATGTGATTTATAAAAAAAAAGACTTTGGGCCACATGAAGGAAAATTGTCTAGGTCTAAGATTGTCTTTGTTGTCCTTAGCAACCAATCAGAGCTCCCCTTTTATTTTGTATAGTGCTCTTAAGAAATGAAAGGGGAGCTCTGATTGGTTGCTATGGGCCACAAAGACAGTCTTACTGCTAGACAGTTTTCATACATGAGGCCCTCTTATCTCAATATGTCCTTCCCTCTCAGGAACCCCTACTACAGCCCCCTGCAATACATATATTGTTGTTGTTGCTACAGGGTTACACTTCATCGATCACAAAGCTGCGATATATTTCAGTTCATATTTGGAAATTAATAAAAGGCTGTAAAAGTGGACATAGCCTTTAATCAGAACTGCATAAATTGTTTTATGCAGTATTTAATAAATGTGGGGAGCATACACATTAAAGAATGACCAGTTTTACTCTTTTTCAGCTGCTCAAGCTTGGGATATATCTCAACTAGAGTACAATGTGATTTTTTTGACACTGCATTAAATTCCAATAACCTGACATTGGCCAAGTTCATTACAGACCGCACAGGCTAAGGAAAATGTATACTTCAGCAAAATGAATGCTCCCACTAAAGGCTTTTATCAGTGTCAATGGCTAATTAGTAAATCACAGATGGACAAGGGGCAGATTTTACTAGTATTTCATCAATGTGTCTAACCTTAGTATTGTGAATATCAAATTACACTTTATAAAAGTCATAGAGATAAAAATAAATCTGTTTTACATTGGTTGAAGGGGTACATGGGGGAGTGCTTTTCTTTCATATTAAAATGCTTAAATGGTGTAATAGAATTACAATGCCAGAGAAAATCATTACAAATGATGCTTTGAGACAGTTCAAATGAAACCTTTTATAATAACCTTCTGGGTAAACAGACATCTCTCATGAGAATGAAAAGTGCAGATAAAAGTATTGTCTTATTAGATGTGTGCTATTCCTGTTAGAGGAAGATTTGTGTTTTACAGATCTTTTATTCTGTCAGCACATTAGAGAAACCACTAGAGGGTTTGTGCAGAATTTAAATATGTGTAACTCAGTTACAGTAACGGGCTGAATTCAGTCTTCTGCTGTCGTCCAGATGTCTCCTGACGTGTCATAAATTGGGCAAAGTATTTTGACCTCCGTGCTTTGATGTCATGTCCAATGAATTAGCCACTCTGGCTGAGATATAAGAACATGGTAATTTGTATAATGGCAAAGGAAAACGAGATCAGTGCCCTTCCTGCTGTGAAGGGATCCTGTAGAATGGCATCAGTACTTTTAATTGGTGCTTTTTAAAGGTAATAGTTAATATTTCCCAAGTCTTTTGACAAACGTTCAGCTAGAATATATTATAAAATGTAGTATTGATGATTTTTTCAATGCATTTATGTGTTTATTCCAAATGTTATTTTCAATATACAGTAATATAAACTGAATCTAAATTAAACTAAATTCACAAATTGTACATAATTTTTCCATTGTGGTTAATAGCTTGACAGTAATGTTGCTCGAATAGAGCCCTGTTTGGTTCAAAACTGAACCTTTGAAAAAAATTGGGCAGGCTCCTTAGGAGAGCCTTAATTGTAGGTGATCTCTCCTTAGGACCACATTCCTTCCAGTTGACCAAGTAGTAGGTCCTACCTCTGGACCACTTGGCATTGAGTACGTCCTGGACTTCACTGACATCCTCTGAAGTTGTCAGTGTGGGAGGAGACACTGGTTTGGGAGATAAATGGGACCGGAAGGGTGTTTTCCACTCATCACCTTCACGCATGCAGATCAGATTATAGGCTCCCCATAGATAAAGCATGGAAAAGATATTTGCTCCCGGATTTCTGTCAAGTAACTATGTAATCAAGGTGTAATCATAATATGATGGAAATGGAAGATGTAGACTGGGGTTGTTCATAGCAACTGGAGGAGGACCAGCAACTGGAGTAGGAATGGCAGCTGGTAGATCAATCACGGTGTTCTGTAGCATCTGGAAAAGTTATTCCTGATAGGTGACTGACGAACAACTCAGGCAGCTAGGTCTTGAGTCTCAGGTAGGGGCACATCAGTAGGATCAATGGACAGATTGTACTGTCATGTAAAAGAGTGGATCCTCCATTTCAGCCATGAGTTTTGTCATAAGGCCTCACCAAGAAGTGGAGTCTAAGGAGTCCTTGGTCTTCACACTAAAGTCTTGCAGAGGGGCTTGGACTCCGATGCAAGGGAACTTCCAGGTTACTACCCCCGAGGAGGACACAGGTAGGTTAGGCTGAGGCATAGTATGGTCACTAGTGAAAAGTTCAGGGCAGGCAGCAAACAATTGTAACCCAGTTTACAAGCACAGGGCCGGAGCAGGCAGAGTTCGGGCATAATCAGGAAAGCCAAGGAAAATACCAGGAATCAGAAGCTGGAATACAAGCCAGAAGACACCAAGAAACACAAATCAGGATGGAGTATGCGTGTGCATGCCCAAGGGAAGACACAGCAGCAGAAAGCTTGTGGAAGGGAAGAGCAGGATGTCAGGAGCATTGAGAGGGGACACAGGAACATCCGCAGACACCAGATGCAATACGGGCCATGACACAGAATAACTAGAACACCAACTACAGCTCAAACATTTTTTAATAACAAGAATTTAGACCCTATTTTGCACATACTACAGCTAAATTATGTTACGAATTACACCAATATAAATAGAAAAAACATTTATGTTAATTTTGTTCCTTCAACCAATACAGATGCTTATTCCTTAACAAAGTAGGTCATAGGAATTTACTCCTAACTCTGTCCTCAAGAATTCCCCACAAAGACTGAGTAACATTCTGGTGGCTTGGCTGACTATAGTAGATGCTTCGTTTTCATTCTCCATGACATCCAGTGCACTGAGCAATAGAATAGCACTGTCATTCTGGGAAATTGTGTTACCATCTGAAAACAAAGTCTAGACCTTTGGACAGAGTTGGCCCATCAGAATATACTTTTCAGCTGTTACTTTATCTTTGAGGACAACTATCAGACCTAAAGAGTGTCGTGATATTGTATCCCAAACCAAACAAAACCCCCAGCCATGGTTGACAGCAGGTTTAAGGCAGTCCACATTGTAGGCTTGTGGAAAATCTGGTGGCCTGTAGCGATCTCTGAACATGTTGCTGCTGTGATAGCCACCATCTACTTATTCCTTTTTCAAGGGCATGATGGTACTGTGGACATTCATATGTTTGGGTGCAGGTTACATACCGTGTGATAGGATTTTGCTGAAGCTCATACGTGGGAGTTGACTCTGCTCCTGGACCTGAATGTAGGCTGGCATTTGACTTAGCATGTTGCAATACATAATATGAAGTATAAAGGGAATTGTCACGATCTTTGTATTCAGGTTTGAAAATGTTGCTGAGTCTTTCACTCCTGAGATTGACTGCTTCCTCTAAAGTCTCTGCTTCAGCAATAGCAGCTGGAACTTCTCTCTCCACTGCTACTCTCTCCATTACTACTTCCAGACGTGCCTTCTAGACTCTGCTTCCAGCTGTTCCTTACTAGACTTTGCTTCTAGCTCTGCTCTTTCTACTTTTAATTGCATTTCTTGTTCAGCAAATTTTGCCCTTACCTTAGCTGCCTAAACTTTATCCTGGGCAATAGTGACAGTGGAGCTGCTCACTGTCCTCTTTGAGCTTTTAGAGGCATAAGACCTTGTCATTTATTGTGCGCTCTCTATTTCTGACATGGTGACGCTGTGACAGACTTACACACTTGTGCCTTGTCCCTGACTTGCTGCACTATGACACTGTGAACAATTAGGAATTCTCAATCCAGCCTGTTAGAAGCCGCTGTTTTACTGCGGTCTTGCTGCACTGTAACATTGTGCAAAATTAGGATTTTCTATAATCCCGCCTGAAGAAAGTTGCTGTTTTACTATTCTGTCCTCTCTATGTGAGCAACGCATTGACAAGGAGCGGGGAGACTGAGAGCAGGAAAATAAAATTGTAACAATCATCAATATCTGATTAGAATGTGTTTAATTTAAAAAGGAAAAAGGAAATGTATAAAAATTTCCATGAAAAAAATGTTGATAAAAAATGTATACAGCATGCAAAATCCTTTCCTACAGACCCACTAACCAACATCAGGAGAAGCGAAAATTAACTTACAATCTAAAAGATAAAAATATATATTTCAATAAGATTTTACTGAGAAAAAATTAAAAATATAAAAATATGAACAAAACTTTAAAATTCACAAAATTACCTTTTCATTAAAAATACACATGCTGTAAATAAACTCTCATATCACTGCCACAAAGCAGAGCTACTGTTTCACATCACAAGAGCCAATTGGGCCATCAGTGTCAGTCGTACTTAAAATGTTTCTCTTTCTATACACAAGGCTCTCCTTAATACACAACTGTCATTCTAAATCTTGTGGTTAGAATGTTGCAACAGATAAAGAGCTATTACTGTCAATCATAATTAAGAATAGTTATCTCTGTATCCTAATGTTTTTTTCGACTCTACTCTATAGAGATTAATGCACAGTTCATTTATATGTATTCCTAAAAAAAAAATGTGAAAAATTATGTAAATTATGAACTTTTGTTAATTTTTTATATTTTTCATTTTTTAAGTACAATCTATCTTTTTATACTTTTAGATTGTTAGTTATTTTTTGTTCCTCCAAATGTAGGTCAGTGGGTCAGTATGTCAGGATTTTGCATGTTGTATAAACTTGTATTAACATTTTTTCATGTAAATTTTTCTATATTTCATTTTTCCTGTATTAAATTAAACAAATTTTAATCAGATATCAATCACTTTTGAAATTTGATTTTCCTGCTCTTAGCCTGTAATCTAGATATGACAATAGCCGGACACTGAGGTCTCACTGAGATCTAAGGTTTGCCAAGCAACATCACTGCATTTATATTCACTAAAGTACTATTCTAACTTTAATTTTATTTCTAGCCTGCTGTGATGGGTTTGTAACCACTAATAATACTAGGATAACTCTGTAAATATCTGATTAAGAATGGTATTTATTGTAGATGCTGTATTGGTTTTATAATTTTATATTTTATATTTTTATATTATTTGTATATGATATAATTTTATATAAATTTTATATTATATAATTTTATATAAATTTCATATTATATAATTTTATATTATTTAATTTTATCTTAATTTTATATTATTTAATTTGATGTAGTTTTATAATTAACATAAGTTAGTTTATATCACTTTAGAGGTATTAGTTGGGAAAGAGTTTGTTTCGTATTGCGTTAGCTGTCTGTCAGGAATTCTGTCAAGTCTTTATACACAATGGCACTTATGACATGCCACACTTATGAATAACTGTGTACATACTGTTATATGCTAAACTAATCTAATGAGATGTCCAACTGTCAAGCCGGCACCAGTTTTCATACATGTTTCCCATTATGCCCTTTTAAAAAGACAGCAAGCAATCTATGAAAGAAACAAGTGTTAGAGGCCTAATCAGGAAAAATAAATCAAATAACCAAAAATAATAACAATAACAATAAACCAAACAAATCAATCAAGTGCATTTACGATGTTAAAAGTTATGTAACTTGGAGATGCACACTGTAAAAAATAACACAAAAAATTACCTGTTGCCCACTTTCATTTTAAAATCCATCAAATTGTCACTGTTTTTATTAGCAACATAAATGACAATATTTATGAGGCTTTTTTATCCAGTGATTAATGTAAAATATTTCACTTTGAGGCTGCACTGTCTAACATTATATGCTTTATATTCTGTTCTTATTAAATCTATATCAGAACAGTGTACTTAGTGTACTATTTGCACGTAATGATTATCCTTTACATGGATACAATATTTATAACATATGTCATTAAACGCTATATACAAAGGTTAATTCATCTGCATAAAAGTCAACAAAACACATAACTCTTGTTACAAAATAGAACATAAATCAAACACTTAATTTTACTAATAATCTCACTGAAAGAAGACTGGGCTCTGCTGCAGCTACTAAAATTTTGATACATTATTTATCTAATAGATGTTGGCATTCTATTAGCAAGTGCGTTAGCCTAATAAGTAATAAGATACACAAATCAAACTGTGCATTGCTTCATAAGCAATTTTCCGCAGAATCTTATTAACCTCCACCTTATATTGTATGCAAAAGCACAAGTAAAATTGATTATCAAATACCCCAGATTCTGCGTTAAAAACAGCAAGAAAAATACAAACACAGTAAAAGTGTTCAGAAGAGGAATGGATATTTCTGAATATAACACAAAGTTATTTATTGAATTTATATACATTGCATTATTTAGACTTGCACAAATGATGCAATAAAGTTCAGTAATTGGATATTTTCTTTAAATGTGTCACCCACATATGCATTTTCATCTTTTCCTTTATTTTATTTCCATTGTTTATTAGATGAATTTAAACATGGTATAATTTTTTTGGTGCACAACATTAGACATTGGTTAAATGGGAGTTATTTATTCCCATCCATGGGATATAGATGGGAGCTATTTATTCTACATTAATGCTCAATAGTGGGATCAAAGCAGTTTTGTCCACTAATCAGACCCCTCTTTCCTCAAAATATCAGCTCAAATGGCAGAAAATTATACTGATTTGTTTCCTTAAAGGGGTTTTGACACAAAATAAAATTGACGTGGGAAGCTTGCAAATGAAATAACAAACATTTTCACCCTTCATCATTATTAAAAATTCTGCACCGTTTTTTTCTTAGCTGCTTCTTTAGTGATCCATTGTTTTCAGCTTGTCTCCAGGGGATACGACCAGGGTTGAAAGCTCCTCAGTCCTGGTCAGACATGCTCAGACTTCACTTTTCCTCTCAGCCAGCTACTGACTGTTCAAACCCCAGGTCCTGTCACTCTACTCCCGTCCTCTGTACTCCTTAGTAATTAGTCAAACAGTGCAAATAAATAAAAAAGAAACCTCAATGAGGTATGTGCATTGATAAAGAGAAAAAAAACACAGGTTTGGTTCCTGCAGGGATTTGAACCTAAGACCCTTTTGCCTCTCAGGTACTCACAATGCTTTATATAAAAAGACCTTTCTTTGACCAGAGAGAGGAAAGGCTTGGTGATATCATCCTCCTGGGTCACATGATATGCAATTCAAACAAATCACACACGCTTCCTTATGAGCACACAAAGCCGAAGAGCTGGATGCAGGAGGTATGAAATGAGATTGTGGCAAAACCCCTTTAAGGGAAGTTTGTATGCACAACTGAGGATGTGAAATAGAATAATACTAACAACGCTATGAATTTCTTGGATGGTATTTATCAATCAGTGTTAGATTTTCAAGCCACTAGTTATCTGTAGCACTTATTCTATACCCCATGCCGTATTCAGTATTTATAGCTTATACAGGGTGTAATGTGACTACAATAGCCATATACTATGTATATGTAGTATAGGATCACATCAAATATTGATTTGATATTGAATTCTTTTTTGTTCATTCAATTTGTAAAGTGATAAAAATAAACACTTCTTTTTTTAAAGCATTCTTACTTTGAATTCATTTTTCCATAGCCTGAGTAAAATTTTTGCCCAATACTGCATACATAAAATCATTGCCTTAGGTGAATCTCAAAAATGTCAAGAAAGTAACTTGGTTTGAACAAAGAAATTACAATTTGGGGGGCGTGGCCTGGTACTGGCAGATGGCGGACGTGTGAAAGAGTAGCTCCGTGTCAGTGGCGACTTAAATCGGCCCAACTAAGCCTTCAGCGCTCATCTCTGGACCCCAAAGCTACCTCAGAGCAGAGGAAGACATACCCGATCCCTTGCAAGCGGTACCGCGATTCTTGGCACCCCTAAATCACAGAGGGACCGGAGGAGTAAGGATCCAGCCTCAGCCGCGCTGCTGCGCGTCCCTCTGTGCTGCTTCGCCGGACTGACAAGCAATTGCAGAGGAGCTGTCTCTCCTAACTTCCCTGCATCCAGCCGGGATCCCACTGCAGTGAGCTCTCTGCTAGACAGCACGGAGGCCAGGCTTTCCATCACCGCAGCAACCTGGTGGTGAGTATTGCCAACTCCCTCTCCACGGGCACGTACAACGGCCATCTACATAAGTGCGCTGCCCACGCTTCTCTCTCCCGGCCAGCAGAGACTTTAGCAGCTGCAACAGAGCTACTAGAAAGCATCCAGTGACAGTTGTAATTGCCTAGCCCCGTCTCTACACAGCCCCATGAGGCTAATCAATTAGTCCTACATGACGCTGGGCTCTGCGGTCTCCTAACCAGAGCCTCCATTCACTCTGCTAAATCCCGCAAAATTTTCCCGCCACAGCAAACCCCTCAGGAGGGGGGGGGGGGCCATCTTTCCTGCTTTGTTACAGCACGCCAGCAGACAACACTTTCTGATTAACCTCAGCCATACTGGAACATACTGGAGTGTCCTACAATTCTGCTGCTTCAGTTACTAGCCAACAGGCTCATTTGTACTCATAATTACACCTTCCCTTGCTTTAACAGAGTCAATAGGGTGATCTACAATACCTCAAACTCCACAGGGACACTATAGTCCATCGCCAATACTTATGTAATGGCTGCACTCTCTTTCTAGTTTTGATTAAATTCCCAAGCTCACAACTGCTATTTGTCAGTTCAGTTGGGCTCACCTGAGACAACAAGCACAGGAAGGAGAAGAAAAAAACAAAAAAAACCTCCAGCACACTTCCTTTCTTCACCATCGGAACTTGGTTAGATTCCATTCTCCTAAGCTGGATTCTCTCTGGATACGACCTCACGCAATGGGTGGCACATCCAAAAAAAAACAACCTAAGAAACCCGCTAAACTCACGGAGTTCTTTCAACAACCTCCCTCGCAATCCAGATCCCATAGAGGAGCTCTAAGTCTCCCTCCTTCGTCACCCACACCGCCTCATGCTGAATCTCTGGACTCGGAACATCAAGAATGTTCTGTAAAGTCTAGCTCCACTGAGGCTACCCTACGACAATTATTCCCTTCCTTTAGAGAACATCTCCAAAACGACTTCAAACAGATGATGAATGACTTTAGGGGGGATATCCAGTCTCTAGTCTCCAGGACTGACCATATCGAAACGAAAATGGCTGACTTTGCTACATCACACAATCTCCTCATCGACTCTCACACTGCACTGGAAGACGAAGTACGAAGATTATCATCTAAAGTACTCGACTTAGAAGATAGGTCCCGCAGATCCAATATACGTATACGAGGCATCCCTGAATCTGTTACATCCGAAATGTTGCTTCCCTTCCTTCAAGACCTCATAGCCATAGCGCTCCCAGAGGCTACAACCCTGGATCTTACGGTGGACAGAATCCACAGGCTTCCCAAACCTAAACATATCCCACCCTTACTCCCAAGGGCTGTAATTGCGAAGATTCATTTCTACCGTACTAAAGACAACCTCCTCAGAGCTCTTCGCAAGGGGATCCATTTGCCTGACAGGTTTAAACACCTCTCCATTTTTCCAGACCTTACAGCTGGCACGATGCTCCGGCGTAGAGAATTCGCACCTTTTACTAAGATTCTCCGTGACCACAACATACCTTACCACTGGGGGTTCCCGGTCAAACTGATTTTCTCTAAAGAAAATACCTCCATTATTTGCACATCTCCCAATATGGTTCGAGATGCACTGTTGTCTTGGAGTCTCCTAACCACTCCAACTAATACACCTCTGCGCAAAGGAAAAGACAAACCTAGCCTCATCTCTCCGCTTTGGTCTGAAAAACATGGCAGAAGACACCAAGCTCCGGATGACTGATACGCTGTCGGATAAAACCAATCCTTCATTATGCCGCCACTGGGAGCTTGTTTTGAGCTGACTGTCCAAGTTTCACTCAGACATCTGTTTGGCTCCCTTTAGGTATCCATATACGAGACTCTTCACCAATACGCTTGTTCCCATGGTGTTGGGGATAGTTACAGTATTTCTGTGTACTGCTACTGGTGGGTTCCTTTTGTTTGCTGTTCACATTGACCCACCTTGGGTTGTTGCCATGCCTACCTATTGTACTCCTTATTGCCATAAGTTTACAGTAATGCTTATTATAATTGCACCACTAGCTATCTACAATGGTCATCATGGGGATTAAGTTCCTTTCTCTTCATGCTAATGGACTCAATTCCCCCTTTAAGAGGTCCCTTTTCTGGAGAGAGGCGATGCGGTCAGGTGCTGATGTGCTCTGTGTGCAGGAGACACATTTAAAAACAGGTGACTCCTGCAGGCTGAGTCACAAAAAGTTCCCTACTTCGTAATTCTCTTGCTTGGAAACAAAAAAAGCAGGGGTAGCTATATTCATAAAGGATACCTTGGCGTTTACATTATTCAGATCTGAATCCGACCCCAAGGGCCGCTACATAGTCCTGCAATGCACTCTGGAGTCGGTCATGTTCACCATTGTGGTCATCTATGCCCCAAATCAGAACCAGATGTCTTTTCTTTCCAAAGTAGTTGCTAAAACCAAAGAAATTGTTAAAGGTCAGTTAGTTATCTGTGGCGACTTCAATGTCGTTATAGACAATGAAGTTGACCGATCCCGAGGTACCTTCACCAAGACACCGGATTTGAAGTCATTCCTGTTTGAGGAGGACCTCCACGACCCCTGGAGATATTCCCATCCAACAGAGTTAGACTATACGTTCTTCTCAGCAGCGAAGTTTTCACATTCCAGACTAGATTACTTCCTTGTTAACAAATCCTCTCTACTGAATATAGAGTCCTCTAACATAGGTTACACAACATGGTAAGACCCTGGTATACCTTACTTTCAGAAACAGTATCTCTCCCCTACCCTTTTCTCCATGGAGACTCAATAACTTCCTTCTAAAATCACCTCAGCTAGTTTCAGAATTGTCAACAGCACTGAGAGAATTTTTCACCATTAATATTGGCTCTGTCCCTAACCCGCAAACCCTGTGGTGTGCCCACAAGGCCTTTATTAGAGGGTTGTGCAAAAGAATCACAGCTAGCGAAAGGCACAAAAGAGAAAAAGAACTCAATGACCTCTTAGGCAACATTAAAATCTTGGACACTCAGCTTAAGATCTCCCCTGCACCACTGCTAAAATCTAAACTTGCTGACCTGAAAAACCGGTTACGGATATTGCATCTCCGGAGGTATGAATTCCACCTTTCAAAACTGAAGTGGAGTTTCTACCTACAGGGTGACCGTCCGGGAAAATTACTTGCCCCCAGAGTGAAAAAAACTTCAGGTTAGATCTAAAACAGTATATCTCTCCTACCCCCCTGACGGTAAAATCTGCGATCCCCAGAAAAATGCAGACGCTTTTGCCAATTACTATGGATCACTCTATAATCTTAAAAAGGATCCTTCTACACCACCAGTCTCACCAGAAGACATAAATAGATTCCTTAACCAGACTTCTTTACCCACCTTGACACCTATCCAATTAGAATTCCTAAACGGACCAATCACAGAACTAGAGATCAAACGTATGATCACACAATCTAAGTTAAACAAATCTCCTGGTACAGACGGTTTCACGAATGAGTATTATAAACTTTTTGTTGACACTTTAACCCCACACTTAAAAGCAACATTCGATAGTATCATTACCTCTGGATCCCCTCTTCCAGAACTTCTTGCAGCAACTATAACAACGATACCCAAACCTGGGAAACCCATGGATATAGTTTCTAACTATAGGCCCATCTCCCTTCTTAATAGTGATATCAATTCTTCTCCAAAATACTAGCACACAGACTGAACGGTATTCTCCCCCACCTAATTCACCCAGACCAAGCTGGATTTGTAAAAGGAAGACAGACCAGGGATGGTACTAGGAGAATTATAGATGTCCTTCAGGTGGTTTCTAAAAATCATACCCCAACGACTTTGCTTTTTCTCGATGGAGAGAAAGCATTTGACAAGATAAACTGGGCATACCTGGGAGCGGTTCTGAAAAAATTTGGCTTTGAGGGGTATTTCCTTAGGGCGATTCTCTCCCTTTACGCATCCCCAAGTGCCAAAGTTTTTGCATCTGTTTTTTTCTCCAAACCCTTTTCTATTACAAATGGCACCCATCAAGGCTGTCACCTTCCGCCACTAATATACGATTTATGTGTCGAACCCTTGGCAGCACAAATTTGAAATTCTCCCCAGATAAAATGAGTCATGGTCAATTCGAAAGATCATAAAATTAGTTTATATGCTGAGGATATATTAGTTATTTGTCAAGATCCACAGTCATCGGTCCGGGCCCTCCTTGAGATTATAAACCAATATTCCCAAGTATCATACTACAAACTCAACATGTCTAAAACTGTAATCTTGCCTATCCACTGCCCCCCCTCCTTGGTCACCCAACTATCCTGTTACCAATTTATGTGGTCCGCATCTGGGGTTCCCTACTTAGGAGTCCAAATTTTCCCGTTACTCAACAAAACAATAGAACATAACCTCAGTAAAGTAACTGCAGGTATTTCAGAGGAGATGGTACGACTCCGACATATACCCCTGTCCTGGTTAGCACAAATACACATTACTAAAATGTTACTTCTTCCGAAGTACTTGTACTTGATGCGAACAATTCCCTTTCTATTCCCCCCAACTGCACTGTCTAAACTCCAACAATTACTTCTTGACTTCATCTGGGCTGGTAAGAAGCCTAGGATCAGTAAAAAACACCTGTTTCTTCCGATGACAAAAGGAGGTCTATAACTCCCTAACCTGCTGCTCTATAATATCGCAGCTGTCCTCGAGCCTTTTGCCATCCTGTGGAACACACCAGAGCTCCACCGTTGGGCAGCACTCGAGACTCGCCTAACCCCGTATAGTTCTCTTAAAGATATCCTAACAGCATCACTCTGGGGTACTACTTTACCCTCGTTTGAGCTCACTACTCTTAACCACCTTGCCATAGCGTGGAACAAATTTGTGATTCCACAAAACTGGGTATACTTTCAGAAAGACTTATGCCCCATCTATGTCTATATGCCGAATCCCCCCATCTACCACTTTCAGTGTGGGCTGACAAAGGAGTCCTCACTATTGGAGAACTATATTCAAATGGCATACTCAGATAATTTGAGGACTTGAGGTCTCAATTCAATTTACCCAACAACCAATTCTACGTTTATCTTCAGATACGTCATACCTTGCAACATTGGAGAGATCTAAACACTCCCCAACTTCTCACTCAATTTCAAAACTTCCTGTCTTAGAAAAAAAGGTTACGAACGGGGCCTATCCATAATCTACGCTTCCCTGTTGTCCATTGATGCACCCCAAAAACCTCCTTACGCTGTTAAGTGGGAAACAAACCTGGGCAAAACCTTCGCAGTCGAGGAATGGGAATCCGCAGCGAATAGATCTCGAAAGCTTTCAAAATGCGTTAACCATGTAGAAATGATGCGAAAGATTCATCTACACTGGTACTTAACCCCAAGTAGACTTACTCATATGTTTCCTAATCAACCAGATCTCTGCTGGAGACTGTGTGGCTCCCGAGGTTCTTTACTACACATGTAGTGGAGCTGCCCATCTGTTTATAAACTTTGGAGGGAGGTGGAGGTTTTGCTATCTGAGCTTATACAGATACCCTTTACGCTTACCCCGGAAATGGCGGTCCTTGACCTCGCCTTCGACGCTATCCCAGTTACTTATCATACAGTACTTTAACATGTCCTGATGGCTGCCAGGTCGGTGATTGCTTCAGCCTGGAAGAGTTCATCTCTTCTACATATCTCTGAAGTCATAGTTAGAATTAATACTCAATTCCATGCCGAGACCTGCTTAGTAGTTCCTCCTCATCTTATCCCCAAATTAAGATCTCGTTGGTCTGCATGGGCCTCCTCCAGATATTTTAAATAACATGTTTATAGAGTTTATATCTTTCATACCCCTCCTTCCTGCGATCTGAAGTATTTTAAACAACATTGGGTAAATTAGTACATATGTTTGCAGGTGACCTTGTTTGGTGTTTCAGTGTGCTTTTTCTATATACTGTAATTTGTGTTTCTTGTTAATCATATGGTATCCATGGCTTGTTACCCTGTCTGTTTTTTTTTTCTTTGTTCACTTTTCCTGATTTATGTTCAGCATTCTATTTGAGCACTACGTTTACTTCAAGTATATAGCAACATTTTCAAATAAAAATCTATTGTCAAAAAAAAGAAATTACAATCTGTTTATCACCTTTGAACAAAATGAGTAATCTTGGAGAACCAGCTGACCACAATCCAATTACTGTATGGTCTAAAGAAGTGGGCTGGTTAGTAACAAATTATACACCAACATGAGTCCAGGATATCAGGGACAAGTAAAAGTTGTTGTAGGCCAGTAGTTTGCAAACTAGAAACATTTTTTCTACAAAATAGAGAACAATTTGCTACAATTTGTTTTAAATCACAAGTAAGGGAAGTCTACCAGTAATGAAAAGAAATTAGATGATCATGATCGATGATGAACTCTGAGAAGCTGAATAGGACTCTACCTTTGCATTGTTTTCGGCTTAGAAATTAGGTAGGAAGTCAAAACAGGAAAATAACAGTGTCCTTGGCATGGAATAAAATGGTATTTAAAATGGAAGTACAGCAGATTTTCACAGTCTGTGTAAATGGTGTCGAAAATGGTTTTCCACTGTTGTGCTTTACAAATCTGAATTAAGTTGTAGGCTATTCTCAAATTCAAGTTGGAGAAAACCTTGATACCCTTTATTCTGTCAAAAAAAATGTAAAAATTAAAAGGAGTGGATATTTATTTTTTATGGTAATTTTATTTAAAACCCTACAGGGATCTGGGCTTTGCTGAATACCATGACTAGATTATTTCCCTCCATTTTGTCACAGTAACTATAAAGGGAAACTGTCAGCTGGTTTGTGCTACACTATCTGAGAGCAGGGTCTGATGAAGAGAAAAGGTGAGCTCTGTGATATATAGGTTTAAGTGATCTGATGCTGAATTTCTGAGTAAAAAGCAGAGCAAATCTGTAAAAGTGAAACTGAATGTATTACTGACCCCACTCATGTACAGTAATTGACAGTTTGTTTTGTACACACACTAATGTAGGGAAAACTGTCAATCAATGTATGGGAGAGGAGTAAATAGGACTTCTAGTGGCTCTTAAGGAGAACAGTATTTTCTTTCTTTTTAACATAAAAATTCTGCTACTAACCCTATATATCACTAGAGATGGGCGAATTTCTCAAAAATTCGATTCGGTCACTTCGCCGAATTTCCCGACAAAATTAAATTCAGTCCGAATTACTTCGGGACGAATCACGTTAAAAAACAGCTATTTCCAGGCTGCACAGAGCCTGCAAGGTGCTGTAGAACGTTGTGCCATGCTTAAATATGCAGAGGGAGCTTGGTTTGGTCTTCATACAATGTTGTGTTTTAGTATGACACACATATGACTGCCACCGCTCTTAGAATCGCTTCACTCTAAAATTCCCTGGGCACTTAAGAGGGCAAAACTGACCAAAAAGCTCAAGCAGGAATGTAGCCTGATAAAGTCATGGCAGCGAAAGCTGGAAAAAAACAAGCTGAGAGCTCAGGTGGCAACAGTAGTGACAGAGTGTGGAGGTGACGGCGACAGCCACAGCAGCATGAGGTCAGGGAGTGACACAATGACATTCTGGGTGTGGCAAAAACAGGAGTAGCCACAGAGTGGCACAATGACACAGTCTGTAGGTTACGTCAGCAGCCACAGCAGCAGCATGAGGTCATACAGTGGCACAATGACATTCTGGAGGTGGCAAAAACAGGAGTAGGCCACAGAGTGGTACAATGACACAGTGTGGTGGTGGGTGGCAATACCAGTCCCTGGTAAAGATGGTGGTTGGCTGATGGAGAAACTGGCAGCAGATGTGTGGCATCAGGCGGGTGGCGACATCAGAATATTGACTGAGGCAGTAGTTTTGAACCCAGACTCATTTCTCACAGTTTGGGTGAGGCATCATGGCTGATGTAGTCTGACGCCTAAGGCAATTGGGGTGGAAATCTTGGCCGATCCACCATGATTCTCTTGACAAAGGTCGTCATTCCACATTTCCCGTGGATAAGGCGGTTCTTTGGGGTACATGGCCCTCGCCGCACTGAAACACCCGCTCTGAGCCACACTACTGCCGGGCAGTAAACTTCTCCATGCAAACTCGGCAAGTTGCAGCCACACATCCATTGGCTGCCCAGTAGTCCAGCGGATTTTCCCTAACTGGGTGGCAGAGTGCTGTCCAATTAGATCACCACCTGTTGGTTCGGGGTCTGCCCGGTCCTGCCTGCTGCGCTGGCAAACTGCCCTCCCACTAGGCGGTGAAGGAAGCTGCTCATCAGTGATTCCAGACTTAGGTTGCTTAGGTTGATGGAGCTGGTACTGTTCCTACCCCCCACCTTCACCCAGCAGCCGCGGCAGTAGTACGTGAGCGCTGAAGAACCCCCCGGTCAGACCTGTCAGAGGAGGGACGATGCCGCACATAGGAAGTGGCCAACTGACTACGAAGGATTTCCCTATAGTATTTGAGTTTGTCCTCCCTCTCAGCAGCTGGGAAAAAGGCTCCCATTTTGGACCGGTAGCCAGGGTCCAATAGGGTGGGGAGCCAGAAGTCATCCCCTGCCGGATGGTGACTATTCGGCTGTCACAGCCAGGCAAATCAGCATGCTGCGGGCCATCTGCACAAGTGACTCCGAGGGGCTCCCTGCCTCCATCTCCACTGTATACTGCCACGGTGCTTGCGGGTCATCTGCCTCGTCTTCCTCGTCTCCATCTACCTCCTCCAGCTGCTCCTGCTCCTCCTCTCTTGTCCTCTGGGTAGAAAATTCACTAATTTCACCAGACAATGCTTCTGCTCCAATGTCCTCCTCCTCCTCCTCCATTTCAGTCCCCACCGGACTCATGTGGCCGCGAGATGTAGTCGCCACGTCTCCAGTCCCCTGCCCAGACAAAATTTTTCAGCATCTGTTCCAGGACATGAAGCAGCGGAATGACATTATTCATCCCGTAGTCCTGTCACGCATGAGCTGCCACTGGCTGACATCAAAGTTACACAGGGGAGTACTCCTGTCCGCCTGGATCATCAAAAAATCGTTAATGGCCTTTCTCTGTTCATACAGTCGGTCCAACATGTGCAGGCTGAATTCCAATGGTGGAAAAAATCGCATATCAGAGTGTTTTTGGGGGGAGGCCTTTCCCTGCCGCTGCAATTCGAGGAGGGTGTTCCGGGCTTTGTAGGAATGGATGAAGTGCCTGAAACAGTTTCCGGGCCATTTTCAAATCTTCTGAAGTTTCGGTGGAAGACTTCAGGAACCTTTTCAAAACCAAATTGAACACACGCGGACAACCATGTTACTCCCTTGTCTTCACCATGGTTCCGATTTGCAGTTTGCACGGAGAAAGCCAACATTGATTCTTGCTGCATGACACGGAGCAGTTCCTCCCCTGTGTGACTTTGTTCGCCGAGGCAAGCCAGTTGTAGAACTGCGTGACACCACTGTGCCCTACACATGTGGTATGAGGGGAAAGCAGTACTTGTGGAGGCTGAGATGTGGTGGGGGTGGAGGAGGAGGAGGCGGACATGGCGCAGGAGCCGCATTTCACAACTGGAGGAGAAAGCCCGTCTCCTGTCCAAGTTGTTGGTGTGCCTTGGACAAGCACATTCACCCAGTGGCCGTAAAGGACATGTACTGGCCCTGACCGGTAGTTACAGCTCAGACGTCCGCGCTGCCGTGCACCTTGGAACAAACCAATAAGCTCAAGGACTGGCCGACCTTGTTTTCTACATATTTATGAAGTGCTGGTATGGCTTGGAATTTCCCCCATCCCCGGTGGGCAAAACCCCTTTAAAGTTTTTTAAAGGTTCAGAGCCCACCTTTTTGGAATGGGAGGGACTGCAGTCCCCAACAACTTGGACAGGAACCCGGTCAGCTTCTGCACCTTCGGAGGGTTGGACGATACTTTTTCTCTTTGCAATAGCCTCCCCCTTTGGGAAACGACTTTTGGCGGCCAGAGTAGCGGGGGAACGGGGAGCATCTGGCCCCGGGAGATGATGTCAAAGAGAAACGGGTTTTCCTTTCCCAAGAGGTGGTGGAGCCTTGACGGGGCTGCAAGGGGCCATGTGGCCCCCCTTTGGGCGCTGCGGGTGCTGTTGCTCGGCGGCCAGGTTTGGACCACCACTTTTTTCTTCATATCCCCATTTTCGGCCCCCTCCAGTGTTTTAAAGAAAAGAACTGCCACACCGCCGAGTATCGGGTTTTACCCCCAAAACGCTCCGCATTAAAAGTAAATTTTTAAACCGCCCCCTCCCAAAGCTTGGGAAACCCCTTGGAAAAAAAATTTGCGCCCACAAATGGCCGGGAAAAAATTTATTTGGGTATGTGTAAATTTAAAAAAAATGTGTTTTTTCCCGAATTTAAAAACCACAAACAGGTTAATTTAAAAACTTCGGATATAAATTTATGCTACAAAAATAAAAAAAATTGCTTTTTTTCGGGGGTTGAAAAAAAAGGTTTTTTTAGTCACCACAACACCCAGAAAAAACGCTTTTTTAAAACCCGGGATGAAAATTGCGCAAAAGAATTGAGAAAACCAAAAAAGTACCAGCTTTGTAGCGTTTTAAAATTGGCGTGTATTTTAGGGTACACAAAAGAAAAAAATTTGGAAAATTAAAACCTTTGGGGTTTATAAATTTTTGCAACAGGAAAAATTTTTTTTTTGGCTTTAAAAAAGGGACGGTTTCTTTAGTCACCAAAACGAGAACAATGTTTAAATTAAACCCCCTGGATGAAAATTTGCGAAAAAAGGAAATTGAGCAACCAAAAATGAAGGGTTTTTGGGGATTGAAAAAAACGTGTTTTTTTTTAAATGAATCAACAGGAACAGGCTTAAAAACCCTTGGTATTAAAGGGTGTGTGACAGATAGCATTAAAAAAAAATAGGACCCTGCACTGGATGAAACACTGGACTTCATTTTTCCAATACCCCCAAAATCAGAATTAGAACGTTAAAAAAAACAGTCTCGAGCAAAACTTGACCCCCCCCAAAATCGCTGTATAAAAATTGATTTTCTTTAGTAAAAAAATTTTCATTAGCCCCCCGGGGCGGGAAACCTTTCCTAATCAGTACATTGGAGAGCGGTATGGGGTCCCGCGCCCCCGACCGGGGACTTATAAAGTGGGTGCGCACGGAACCCCCGGCCGGCTTGTTTGGCCCTTATCTCTGCCCCTTTCATGAAAGGCAAATCCCCTTTTTCCCTCCCAAAGTTCTTTGCCCCTGTAAACGCCAGGGTGCTTGCAGCCTTTTATAAAATAAAAAAGCACACTTTCGTTATGCGAATTTCCCCCAAACTTCGACTTCGTTAAGAACGGGAAAGTTTTCCGAAATTTAAAAAATTTCCCACCCTTTCCCCTATTTATCACAAGCTCAGCTTCCTTCCTTATCATAAAACCCCATATATCACAAGCTCAGCTCCTCTTTTTTAATCAAAAAATCCCTATTTATCACAAGGCTCAGCTTCTCTCCCCTATCATAAAACCCTATCAGGGGGAAACTAGAGAAAACCAGGGCCCCAAAGAAAAATTTTTAATTGGGCCCCCCCCCCCCCCCCCCCATTGCCCACCCCCCCCTGGGCCATTGAAAAATTTACCAGGACATTCTGTTAATAATGTTAAAATAATAAAAGGGTAAAATAAACCCCACCCTACATATCCCCTTTATTTCTTTTTTACCAAAAAAAATCCACTATACCAAGACCAAAAAATTACTTAAAAACCCTATTACATAGGAACCCTGATTTTTCCCCCAGAACTTTACCCCAAAAAAAAAATGAAAATAACCCCCAACTATTTTTTGATCAGTACACAAAGACCAATAATACCGCAGTATATGCCATATAGTGGTATATATAAATGGGACACAAAGGGTCCCGCAGATGTATTTTTACCTCCAAAACGTGAACCCTATAGGGGGGGTAGCTACCAGGGAAAAACAGGTGCTTTTTTAAAAATTTTCTTACATTTAGGGCCCCCACAGGTCGTCTTTTCTGAGGGGTCGTTTATTTTTTCTTTTCTTCTCTAATTTGGTCCAGACCTCCATGATGGAAATTGCTCCATCCCCCACTCGTCCCTGTGGGTTTTTTAAAACAAAAACCTGAACTTCCCCCTTTTTTTAATCATTTTTCCCAAAATGAATTCCCCCCTCCCCTCATTTAAAAACTCCCCATTTAAAAATTTGGCCCCAAAAGGTAAGAATTACCCCCCCGGGAATTTTTTTGGGGGCTCCCCCCCTTTGGGGGATGTAGGTTTCAAATGGGGCCCCCCGGGGGTAGCTAGTAGCCTTAGGGACCCCACCGGGCAGTAGCTAGGAGCTTGGGGGAGATGTAGGCAGCTTTGGGCCCCCCGTGGGAGGGACTTAGGGTTCCCATGTAGGTAGAATGGGGGCCCCCTGTAGCTTTTGGGCCCCCCCCTGTAGGTAGAAAGGGGCCCCTTTTAGATTTTGTGCCCCCCTTGTGGCAGAAAAGTCCCCCCCCCCTTTTGATTAGGGCCCCCTTTTAAAACAGAATAGTTCCCCCCCGTAGAATAAAGGGGCCCCCTTTTAGGGAGAATAGTTCCCCCCCCGCAAAATTAGAGCCCCCTTGAGGTTTAAAAAGGTTTTTTCCCCCCCCCCGTTAAAAATTTTAGAGCCCCTTGGGAGGGGGAATTTAAATTTTTCCCCCCCCAAAATTAAGAGCCCCCTTGGGGAAAGGGGGGAAAAATAATCGCCCCTTTAAAAAGAACCCCCTTTTAGGCAGTAGGGCCCCCGTAAGGTTTGGGCCCCGTAAAACAGGGTAGTCCCACCCCTTAACCCAAATTAGTTCCCCCCTTTGTTGGGGCCCCCTTTTAGGTAAAGGGAAAGTTCCCCCCCTTTTATTTTCACCCTTTTTTTAGGGGGAGAATAGTTCCCCCCCCCAAATTAGGGCCCCCTTTTAGGGGAAAAAGTTTCCCCCCCCCCAAAATTTGGGCCCCCCTTTTGGCAAAAAATTTGTCCCCCCCTGAGATTTTAAGGCCCCCTTTTAGGCAAAAACCCCCCCAAAAGATTAGGGCCCCTTAAAGGGGAAAAAGTTTTTCCCCCCTTTTGGGCCCAAATAGGTTTCCCCCCCCCTTTTTAAAACCCCCTTTTAGGTAAATGCCCCCCCCCCCCTTTTAGGCCCCCTTTTAGGGAAAAAGGTCCCCCCTTTTTAGGGCCCCCCCCTTTTTGGGAAAAGTCCCCCCTTTTTAAAAGGCCCCTGTAGGCTTCCCCCCCCTTTTTAGAGCCCCCTTAGGTATTCTTTTCCCCCCCCCCCCAACCTTTTGGGCCCCCCCTTTTGGTATATCCTCCCCCCCTTTAGGGCCCCCCCGTAGGTATTCTTTTCCCCCCCCTTCCTTTTGAGCCCCCGTAGGTAATTCTCCCCCCCCCTTTCCCTTAGAGCCCCCTAGGTTTTTATTCTCCCCCTTCCCTTTAAAAGCCCATTTTAGGTAAACTTCCCCCCCCCCATTTTCCCCTTTTGAAACCCGCCCGGGATTATTTTCCCCCCCTTCCTTTTGTGCCCCCCGTAGGTATTCTTTCCCCCCCCCCCCCCCCTTCTTTTTGAGCCCCCTGTAGGTATTTTCCCCCCCTTCCTTTTAAAGGGGCCCCCCTGTAGGGATTCTCCCCCCCCCCTTCCTTTTGAGCCCCCCTTTAGGTTTTTTTCCCCCCCCCCTTCCCTCCTTAGAGCCCCCGTAGGTATTTCCCCCCCCCCCCTTCCTTTAGAGCCCCCTTTTAGGTATTCTCCCCCCCCCACCCTTTCCCCTTCCCTTTAGAGCCCCAGGACCCCCTTCCCTCCTTTAGAAGCCCCCTGTAGGTATTCTCCCCCCCTTCCCCCTTTCCCCTTTTGAGCACCCCCCTGTGGGTATTTACCCCCCTTTCCCCCCTTCCCCTTTTTGGGGCCCCCCTGTAGGTTTCCCCCCCCCCCCTTCCTTTAGGGGCCTCCCTTTGATATTATCCCCAACCTTCCCCTTCCCCTTTAAAAATAACCCCCGTGGGTTTTCCCCCCCTTCCTTTTTTAATACCCCGGGGAACCCCCCCCCCCACCCCCCCTTTTCCTTCTTTGAGCCCCCCTTAAGGGGTTTCCCCCTTTAAAATTAAAGCCCTTTTGGGGGGATTTTTTTTCAAAAAGAAAAAAATTTTTAAAAAGGGGGGTTTACTTTTTTTTTAGAGAAAAAAAAAAAAAGGGGGTTTTTTTTCCCCTTCCTTTAAAAAAGGGTGTAAAAAGGGGGGTTTCTCACCCCCCCCTTGAGTTTTGGGGTTTTTGGGTTTTAAAAAAAAGTTAAAGGAAAATTTTAAAAATTCCCCTTTTAGGAAAAAAAAATGTTGGAAAAAATTTCCCCCTTCCTTTTTAAAAATGGGGGAGGTAAAAATTCTAAACCCCCCCCTTTTTAAAGAAAGGGGGATTTTTTAAAATTGAAAAAAGGGGGTTTTTAAAAAAAAAATTTTTTAAAAGAAAAAAGGTAAAATTCATCCCCTTCCCCCCCTTCCAATTTAGAAAGGAGATACCCCTTTGGTATTCCCCCCAAAATTTTCCCTTTTTTTGAGCCCCGGAAAAGGAATTTTTTTAGGGGGGAAAAAAGGAACCCCCTTTTTTAGAGGCCCCCCCTTGGGGGATTTTTTTAGAAAAATGTAGGTATTCCCCCTTCCTCCTTTAAAAAAAAATTTATATTTTAATTCCCCTTTCCCCTTAAAGGGGGGGGGGGTGTGGGGGGGGGGATCCCCCCCCCATTCCCTTTAACCCCCTTGGGTAATTTTCTCCCCCCCTTTTCTTTTTGAAAAAATTTAGGGGAAAATCCCCCCTTTCCTTAAGGAAACCCCCCTTTTTAAAAGGGAAAATTTTTTGGGGTTCCCTTTTTTAAAATGTGGTTAAAAACCCCCTCCTTCCTTTTTAGGGGCCATTGTTTGGGGAATTCCCCTTTTTTAATTTTTTAAAAAAAAAGGGCCCTAGGTTTTTCTTTGGAAAAAAACCCCCCTTCCCTTTTCCCCAGAGGTTCCCCTTTAGGGTATTTTTTTGAGGGTTTGGGGAGGAAATTTTTTTTGGGGTTTTTTTTAGGGGTATTTCTTTTCCCCCCCTTTTCCCCCTTTTTAAAAAAGCCCCGTGTAAAGGGAAAAAATTTTCCCCCCCTTTTTTAAAAAAAAAGGATTGTAAAAGGGGGTTTTTTTAAAATTTTTTAAAAAAAAAGGGGTTGGGTATTTTTTTTTAGGAAAGGGGGTTTTTTAGGTAAAATTTAAAAAATTTTTTTTTAAAGGAAAAACCCCTTGGTTTTTTTCCTTTGAGCCCCCTGGAGGTATTCCCAAAAAAATTCCCTTCGAGCCAAAGTAGGTTTATCCCCCCTTCCCTTCCTTTAAGCCCCCCCCGTAGGTTCCCCCCCCTTCCATTCCCACCCCCTTTTAGGTATTTCCCCCCCCTTTCCCCCCCTTTAAGCCCCCTTGTAATTCTCCCCACCCCTTTCCCTTTGAGCCCCCCTTTTAGGTTTAACCCCCCTTCCCTTCCCCCTTTGAGGCCCCCCCCCCGTAGGTATCCCCCCCCCCTTTCCCCCCCTTTTTGAGCCCCCCTGTAAAGGGATCCCCCCCCTTTCCCCTTCCCTTTTTTGCCCCCCCGAGGTTTTCCCCCCCCTTTCCCTTTTTTTCCCTTTTGAAACCCCCTTGTAGGTTTTCTCCCCCCCCCCCCCTTCCCTTTTGGGCCCCCCGTTGGGATTTTTCCCTCCTCTTTCCCCTTTCCCTTTTGAGCCCCCCTGTAGGTATTCCCCCCCCTTCCCTTCCTTTTGAGCCCCCCTGTAGGTTTTCTCCCCCCCCCCCCTTCCTTTAGAGCCCCCCCCAGGGTAATTTTCCCCCCCCTTCCCTTTCCCTTTTGGGGCCCCCCTGTAGGTATTCTCCTCCCCCCCCTTTCCCCTTTGAGCCCCCCTGTAAGGGGATTTTCCCCCCCCTTTCCCTTCTCGGGGAGCCCCCCCGTAGGGATTCCCCCCCCCTTTCCCCTTTCCCTTTTGACCCCCCCCCCCAGGAAATTCCCCCCCCCCCCTTCCCTTCAAGCCCCCTGTAGGTATTTCTCCCCCCCCCTTCCCCTTTCCTTTAAAAGCCCCCTTGTAAGGGATTCCCCCACCCCCCCCCCCTTTAAAAGGCCCCCCCCAACTCCCTTAAATTACCTGGGCGCGCTCCCCCGGCGTCTCCCCCTCTCCCCCCACCCCCAAACCCGCTTTCTTTAAGGGTTTGGGGTGAGGAAGGAAAACTCGGCAGGCGGCGCGATGAAGTCACTTCCGGCCCCCCCGCCCCCCCTGCTGAGCGATGTTCGGGGAGGGGCAGGGAGGGGCACAACTCTCCCTGCCCTTTTCATCTTTTTGTATGGGGCGTTTAACACGGGGTGCAAACAATTAAGAGAGGGCCCGTGAAGCAAGGGGGCGGGCCTGGCCCCCCCGGGCCCCGGGGGCCCGGGGCCCCCAACCCCCAACCCCCCCCTTCACAGAAAGGGCCCCCCAAACTCTGCACCCGCCACAGGAAAAGTTATGTTTTACGTCGGCGGGGGCCCCGAGCAAGCTTCCCCCAGGGGTAGCAGAGGTTTGGTAACAGCGGGCCCCTGGGGGGCCCCCCCAAGCCACCCGGGGCCCCGGGAGCAAAAACTACCCCTGCTACCCCCGTATTCGCCCCTGAACCCTATAAATTTTACAAAAGCTCAGCTTTCCCCCCCCCTATCATATAACCCCATATATACAGAGCCCCGTTCTCTCCCTCTGTCATATAACCCCTTTTAAATATAAAAATTATATATATATCTATAAAAATTTTTATATAAAATATATATAAAATTTATATGGCAAAAAGAGCTCAGCTTTTTTTCCCCTCTGTGTTTTTATAGGGGTTTAAAATAAACCCTATATATTACAGAGTTCAGCTCCTATCCTGTAGCATAGAACCGTATATATCATAGAGCTCAGCTTCTCTCCACTATCATATAACCCTATATATCACAGAGCCCAGCTTCTCTCCTCTATCATGTAACCCTATATATCACTGAGCTCAGCTTCTCTCCTCTATCATATAACCCTATATATCACAGAGCTCAGCTTCTCTCCTCAATTATATAACCCAATACGTCACAGAGCTCAGCTTCTTTCCTCTTTCATATCACAGAGCTCAGCTTCTCTTCCTCTATCATATAACCCTATATATCACAGAGCTTAGCTCCTTTCCTCTACCATATAACCCTATATATCACAGAGCTCAACTTCTCTTCCTCTATCATATCCTGCTCTCAGATAGGGCAGTATAAACCACTTGACAGGTTCACTTTAAAATATTATCCATGTATAACACCATTTAGAGGTGAGAGTTACATAAAGGCAATTTAGTGTACATACAAATTAGAAAAGAGCTCATTTGCTGTATTATCACTGCTGGGAGTTAGCTCCTCTCCCTCACTGTGTCCATGACACCACTCACCTGTCATTCATAAGAAACTGGTATGGTTCCAGAGTACTGTCTACATAAATGTTTACATTATATCCTGTTTCAACAACTATAGTTAGAAAATGATACAGATGGTTATATTGAATCACACAATATCCTATTGACAGCACTATACTATACTGCCAGTGTTTAGTTCAGGAAGTGTTATCATAGAGATATGGGAGAAGATTGCGATCTGGAACTTCAAAGTGCTGATAAAGCAGTAAAAAAGCCAGCAAAGCATTTTTTAACAATTTTTCTTGTATACTAAAGGGTGTTTTATATAACACTTTTCATACATTTTCAGTTATATTGCCTTGTTTAAAATAACAGTGTTTCATAAAGTTGTTGTCTATAATGTAAAGACTTTCACTTACCACCGTCACATATATATTGGGTAAAACGACTATTTTCATAATAAATCTGAAATCAAAGTCGTACTGTGTCATTTCCTGATTGGTTAATGTGAACTCCATAAATTCTTGTGCAGATTTTACGAGAGAAAATACAATATTGAATTCTCCATTCACATCCTCCTTGCTGAAATATAGCTGTATTAAATCTGTGCCGAAAATTTTCTTAATACAGTTTTTCATGAAACCTGCCTTGAGCAACAGATGCATGATTGTTCAATGAGGGTTGTGCCTCATTTGTTCCTGTACATTGTGCCTAATTAATGCTAACTTGTCTGTACATAAAAAGTACAATAAGCTGTCCTTTCCAATTTAATTCTGACAGTTTAATCGAATCTGTTTTCTTTAAAAAATAATTAGATCATTTACACTTCATTAACATGTAATGTAATGTTGAGACATTCATCATAATGATTTCTTATTTTTCTTCTGCAATATTATCTCCTCTAATGAAACTGTTAACACCAGGCATGCTTTAATTAGCTCTATCATATCACTGACAATGTCTGCAGGGGCAAGGGGTTTTAGAATTTAAATTGAATTTTGTCAGCAAGGTACAACACAAAATGTGAGTAATAACAGAATATAGAACTTCGTAAGAACGTATTTTTCCAACCATTTGATTTGACATTTACATTCATAAAAAAAGAACATGAATAAATGTAATAGTAACTTCCAATATTTATTGCTCATTTCTGAATTCTTTGTATGTCTATTGCTGTACAAAATAAATGGAAAACCTGAGTAATATCCACAATAGAATGGCACCTGTCAATCTCGGTCAGATGAGATCTTTATTCACCCAAGCACTGAAGCTACATTCAAAATTGGTTCAAAAACAAAAAGTAAACATGCAACACTGGGAACAAGGACGTTTCCAGTCTGAGACGTGTGTGTTTAAAAATGGACTATAACATATTTTAATGGATACATAATAAAGCGCATTGGATTTTAGAATGGAGTGCTCGATTTCTGGATTTTTTCATACGCTGTTGGCCTACGGTTTCCTTACCCCCAAAAGAGATTATTCAGCATTAGAATGATATCTCTGTCTCACAACTTTGATAAACAAATGTTGAGCTTTTCTCCCTGCTTTTCTTTCTCATTCTTATATAATATTCATTAGCCAAGGTTCACAGCTGCATTGGTGTTCAACTCTGAACCTCTGTCGAATAGGTGGCATCAGTTCCATTTTGAAACTGACAACAACAGTACCTGATGTACCCCATTGACTACAATGGGGTCCCTTGGTTTTCCATCATGCTGTCCTTCATTTCAATGAAATAATGCTGCATGCTGCTCTATTTTGTCCATAATTTTTGACTGGTAACTGTCAATATACAGCCCTGATCCCAACGCAGCTCTTGCGACAACCGGGGAGTGGGGGAAACCTCCTCTCTCTGGTGCTTTAACCCTTTGATTGCCACAGATCCTCATCGCATCGCTATCAAAGGGTTTCCCTGCTCTGTCGGGTGATTGGAACACCCGGTGAACCGACAGAGCCCGGGGAACGGCTGCACAGTCAGCCCTGGGGACCCAGAGTAGCCCCAGGGTTGTCTGTTTAACAAGCCAGTGATCAGGGCAGACTGTATGTTGTCCTGATCACTGTCTGTGTCAGACTGACACAGCTTATAATGTGTTAGCATATATGAATATGTTAATACAATACTAAGCGTAAAAAAAAAGGTAACACAGTTCTCCCTTCATGGGATTTTAAAAAAAGTAAAAAAAAAACGTAAAAAGTGTAAAAAAAAAATACAAAAAATAATAAAATAAAAATAAATATTTAATAAAAAATAATTGTGCATACATTACACACACAAAAAAACCTATAAATATTAGGTATCCTCATGACTGTAATAACTTGTAGAATTAATCTAAGGAGTTATTAAGTGTGAAATGTGAATGGTGTAAAAAGAATGTAAAAAAACTAAAAAAATTTAAAAAAAATTAAAAAAATTCTACAATTATTTATGAGTGAACTTAAACTATTCCGCCATAACGTACAACTTGCCCGGGAAAAAAAACAAGGCCTCTTTACAATTTGCGCCCCATTGGAAAAAAAAAAAAATTTAAACTGTTGAAATCAAGGAAGGAAAAAAACAAAAAAATGTTCTGGTCTTTTAAAACCAAACTTTTCAGGCATTGGGGTTTTAAGGGTTTACAACACCCGGGGGGTCAAGTTTTTATGTAGCCAACAATGGAATGACCAGGGGGCAGGGGGGGAAAATTTCCCTTTTTATGGGGCCGGGGAAGGGTCCCAGGTCGGGACAGGAAAATTGGGACCCCTGTCCCTTTAAAATTTGAGTAGGGGCCTCCCGTGCATGGGTTTGCCAGGGAGCACGCGACTCATATCTCCCGGGCAGGAAACCGCCGGCACCCCCACCCACAGACGGGAAACCAGGATAGGTGATTAAAAACTATAGTGGGGACACTGGGGGGACGCCGCGGCAGCATTCAGAACCCCGCCTTTGGCCGCAGCCCCCGCAAAAGGGCCCCCAAAATGGAAGTACAGAAACCCAAAGAAATCTTCAATAAATAAGCTGGAAATAAGATCTGCTCTAAGGGTATGTCCACATGGCAAGGGTTTTCAGGGGTTTTTTTCTTTACGGTTTTCAGTTTTTAAAAAACGTTGAAAATTACTGTCATCCATCCCCCCAAGATTTTACTAGAAAACCCTGCCCAGTAGTCTACACTGCTGTTTTTTCTATGGGTCTTTAACCACCGCCGGGGTTTCTGAAAATCTTTCAAAAAACGGGCACAATCTGCCACACATTTTTTGGGGGGAAAGGGTGGGGTTAGTCAATGGTAAATGGGTTAGGGGGCCGAAACCCAACAGCCCGGGTGGAAAAAACCCTTCCCCCAAAAACCCAATTTAAAACACAATAAAATAGCAGCCAGATTCTTAAACAGAATCCGGCTGGCATTTTACAACTGTCCTGTGGCCGAAACCCCAAAGGGCCCCCCTTGTCCCCAAAAAAGAAAATGGTTTTGGTCAGATTTTGGGCGGATTCAGTTTTTAAAGAATCTGCCAAAAACCCGCCTGAAACCAAATTCCAAAGGAAAAAATTCAGGGGCTTTTTTGTCTACAAACCCCGGATGTTTTATTTTTCGGATTTCAAAAACCACTGCTGGTAAAAAAATATATTTTTCTATCTTCTCCCGGCAGTTTCCCTTGTACACTTTTATGAAAGGGGGGCTGGCTGGAATCTAAATTTTTTACCCATTTTTTTTTGCCCCAAACCCTTTCCAAAAAAACCATTGTACGACAAAAAAAAAAAATTCCCCTCGGTTTTCCCCAAACAGCATTTTAAAACCAAACCCCATGTAAAAATTTAACCTAAACCTAAAAAAAAGCTAAATCAGAACAGCTTTGAAATTGGAAAAAAATTTTTATTTCCCTTTTCCCTACATTTTTAAAACCCCAATTAATATAAATGTGACTACTAGAGAGGGCCCCGGGAATTTCTCAAAAATTCGATTCGGCATTTTCGCCAAATTTTTCCCGGGAAAAAAAATTAGTTTGGGTTCCCCCGGAATTTAAACTTTGGCACGAATGCTTTTAAAAAAACAGCTATTTTTCCCGGCTGCACAGAGCCTGCAGGGTGCTTTTGAAAAGTTTGCCAAACTTAAATATGCAGAGGGAGCTTGGTTTGGGCTTATCAATGTTGGGGTTTTTGTAGGGCAAAGCACATACAGCCGCCGCTCTTAGAAAACGCTTCACTATAAAAATTTCCCTTTGGGGGACTTAAAAAAGGGCCCAAAAATGAACAAAAAACTCAAAGGGGGGAAAGTGTCCCGATAAAGTCCATTTCCAGCGAAAGTGGGGGAAAAAAAAAGGGAGAGCTTTAGGTGGCAAAATTAGTGACAGAGTGTGGAGGTGAAAGGGGGGGGCCCGCCATTCAAAAAAAGAGGGCAACCCGTGGGACAATGAAAATCTGGAGGTGGCAAAAAACAAGGGGGGAGGCCCCCAGAGTGGCACCAAAGACTTTAGGGGCGGAAAGGGCACGGGGGGAGCACATGAGGGTTCAGGCAGTGGCCCCAATGGGCCCTTCTGGGGGGTGGCAAAACGTAGCAGGGCCCCGAGGGACAATGAAAACAGTGTGGGGGTTTTCCCGGGGCAGCAGCATGAGGGCAGGCATTGGGACAATTCATTCTGGAGGGGGCAAAAAAAAAGGAGGGAGGCCACAGGGGGTGGACAAAGACCGAGAGTGGAGGGCACGGCCCGAGCAAACCCTGAGGGGGAGCAGTGGCACAATGACATTCGGAGGTGGCAAAACAGTGTTTGGCCCCCGGGGTGGCACCCAAAGACAGAGAGTGGGGGGCCGGCAGCAACCCATGTGGTCAACAGTGGCCCCAATGACACAGTGTTGGGGGCACGGCACAAACCAAAGGGAGCATTTTTGGGCAGACAGGGAAAAATGGGCCCTTCTGGAGGTGGCAAAACAGGGGGAGGCCACCCAAAATGGCACAAGACGAGGGGGTGGAGGTCACGGCGGCAGGGAGCAAAAAGGGTCAAAGGCAGTGGCACAATGACATTTGGAGGTGGCAAAAAAGTAGCTGGCCCCAGGGGGGGCATAAAAAAACAAGGGGTTGGGAAAGGTTTAAAGGGTAAACAAACAAGGGAATTTAAAGGCCGGCAAAAAGGACAATCCCCTTTTGGAGGTGGCAAAAACCCGGAGTAGGGGAAAAGGGGTCCTTTTAAATACAGAGAGTGAAGGGCACGGGAAACCAAACATGAGGTTCAGAAAAGTGGCCAATGACACAGGGGGGTTTTGGGGGCACCGGCAGAAAACCCAAAACAGCGCATGAGGTCAGACAGTGGACAAAAAGGGCCAAATTTTGGGGGGGGCCAAAAAAAGGAAAGGGGGCCAAAAGGCGGTAAAAATGACTGAGGTGGGAGGTCATGGCGGCCAGCATGAGGGTCCATGCAGTGGCACAAAAGACAAATTTGGGGGCGGGGGCCAAAAAAGTAGCAGGCCCAGGGGTGGACCCAAAAAACAGTGTGGGGGGTTCCCCGGGTAGCAGCAGCATAGAGGTCAGGCAGTGGCACAATGACATTTTGGAAAAGGGGGGCAACACAAAGGGGTAGGGCCCCAGAGTGGCACAATTTAAAAAGAGTGAAAAAGGGGGGCCCCGGCGCCAGCAAACACTTTGGGTTTAACAGTGGCAAAAATGACACAATTTGGAGGTCCCCCGCCCGCAGCCAAAACAGCATGATTCCCGACAGTGGCACAATTGGGCATTTTGGGGGTGGCAAAAAAAAGGAGGAGGCCACAAAGTGGCACAATGACCCGGAGTGGGAAGGTCCCCCGGGGGCACAGCATTTAGGTCAGGGAGTGGCACAAAAGACATTAGGAAGGGGGCAAAAAAAGTAAACAGGCCCAGAGTGGGGGCAAAAAAACAAAAAAAAAAATTTGTTTGGGGGTCCCAGGTTTGCAAACACATTGGAGGCAGGCAGTGGCACAATCACATTCTGGGGGGTGGGAAAAAAAGGAAAAAGGCCACAGAGTGGGGACCCAAAGAACCCGAATGGAGGGCACGGCACAGAAAAGAAGGGCCCGACAGTGGCACAATGGACACAGTGTGGGAGGTCCCCGGGGAAACCCGCCCAGCCAAACAGAAAGAGGTCGAAAAAGTGACAAGGGCATTCTGGGGGTGGGAAAAAGGAGGGGGCCACAGAGTGGCCAAAAAATGGGCTAGAGGGGGGGTTGGGGGGTCACGGCGGGCAGCAGAAAGAGGTCAAAAGGGAGTGGCACCCCAAAGGAAAATTCGGAGGTTTGGGAAAAAAAGTAGCAGGCCACAGAGTGGCCAATGAAAAAACAGTTTGTGGGGGTCACCCGTAGGGAGCAGCATGAGGTCGGCAGGGGGCACAATTCATTTTTGGAGGGGGCAAAAACTGGAGTAGGGCCCCCGAGTGGCACAAAAGACAGAGAGTAGAGGGCAAACCCCAAAGCATGAGATTTAGAAAAGTGGCCCCAATGACACAGTGTGGGGTCCCCCGGCAGCAGCCACAGCAGCGAATGGGGGTCAGAAAAAAGTGGCAAAAATGAAATTTTGGGGGGTGGCAAAAAAGGTTTTAGGCCACAGAGTGGCACAATTTAAAAGAGAGTAGAGGGCACCCGGAAGCAGCCAAAAGCAGCAGAATTTAGGTCAGACAGGGCAAAATGGGCATTTTTGGAGGTGGCCCCAAAAAAAGGTTTTGGGGCCCCCAGAGTGGCACAAAAGACAGAGAGTGAGGGAAAGGCAGCACAGCATGAGGGCAAAAATGGCACAATGACAAAAATGTGGAGGTCATGGCAGCAAGCCACAGCCCGCACATGAGGTCAGACGTGGGACCAAAGAAAAATTCCCGGAGGGGGTCAAAACCCCTAGCAAAGGGCCCCCCCGAGTGGGCACAATGACACATTGCGGAAAGGTTTACAGGGAGCACAGCAAAGAGGTCAAAAGGGGGGCCCCAATCCATTCGGAGGGGGGCAAAAACTGGAGTAAAAGGCCCAGAGTGGCACAATTTACAGAGGGAAATGGAGGGCACGGCAGCAGCCCGCATGGGTTTTCCCCAAGACGAGGACAATGAAAACAGTGTTTGGGGGTCCCCGGCAACAACCCCCGCAGCACATGAGGTCAGACAGTGGCACAAAGACATTTTGGGGTGGAAAAAAAAAGGAGGGGCCCCCAGAGTGGGACAATGACTGAAGGGGAGTTCATGGGCGGCAGCAGCATGAAAGGGCAGGCAAATTTGGGACAAGACATTTGGGGGGTGGCAAAAAGTTAAACAGGCCAACCCGAGGGGGCACAAAAACAGGTGGGGGTTTACGGAAAACAGCAGCATGAGGTCGAAACAGTGGGACAAAACACATTCTGGAGGGGGGCAAATACTGGGGGTAGGCCAACAGAGTGGGCCCCAATGACAGAGAGTGGGGGCCCAAAAAAGGCAAGCAGATGAGGGCAGGGCAGTGGGACAATTTACCCCAGTATGGAGGTCACCCGGGGGAGCAAACCACAGCACAGCATGAGGTCAGACAGTGGCACAATTACATTCTGGAAGGGGGGCCAAAAAAAAGGGGGTTGGCCACAGAGGCTCGAAAAAATTTACAAAGGTTTTAGGGGCACGGCCCCGCAGCAGCATGAGGTCAGACAGTGGCCCCAATGACACAGTTGGGGGGAGGCACGGCAGCCCGCCACAAGGGAGCCGCATGAAATTTTAGCAGTGGCACAATGACATTTGGGGGTAGCAAAACCGGAAAGGGGGCCACAGAGTGGGGACAATGGAAATGAGAGCGGAGGTCACGGGGGGCAGCACAAGAGGTCAGGGGAGTGGCCAAAAATTTACATTTGGAGGTGGGGAAAAAACTGGGGGGTAGGGCCAAGAGTGGCCCCAATGACAGGAAGGGGTGGAAGGGGACCCGGGGCCCGAGCCCAATGAGGGCAGGGCAGTGGGCACAAAGACACTGGTTTGGGGGGGGAAAAGGCAGCAAACCCCCAGCAACAGCATGAGATCAGACAATTGGGACAAAGACTTTTTGGGGAAAGGGGGCAAAAAAAGGTGGGAGGCCCCCAGAGTTGGCACCCAAAGACCCGAGAAAAGGGGGGGCACGGCAGCAGCAGCATTTTAAATTTTAAAAGTGGGCAAATGACACAGTGTGGGGGTCCACGGGGGCAGCAGCCACAAAAAGCAGCAATGGGTCATCAGTTGGGACAATGAAAATTCTGGAGGTGGGCAAAAAAGGAGGAGGCCACATAAGGGGACACAAGATTGAAGGGGAGTCACCCGGGCAACAGCCCTGAGGGCGGCCGTGGCACAATGCAAATGTTGAAGCAAAAAAAGTTGACCCATACACATCGGCGGGGTGGTCGATAGTCGACCATCTTCCCACAAGTAGCGAATTTAGAATTTGAATTTTTGACGATTGGGCCAAAATTTAAAATTTTAGGGGGAGCCCAAAAACAAAACCCTTTATTCTTTCACCCCCAAAAGGCTTTTAGAAAACTGGGAAAATTTCCCTCCACAAAAAGGCAAAAGGATTTCTGCTCAAACTTAAAGGGAACACACCAAATTTAAAAAAAAGGCCAAAAAAAAAAAACACACAACATTCAAATATCCCCGTCTTTTTACCAAAGCAAGCCCTTAAAAAACCCCCCTCACCCACAAGTTAAAAAAAATGAAGAAAGGGAGTATTATTTGAAAACCCATCTTTCTTTTAACCCGCACATTGAATAACCCGCCTGGGGAAGCAAATGAGCCCCAAACCTGCAAGAAACCCCCAGAATTTTAAAATTTTCCGGGGAAAAAAAAGGGGTCTTTCAAAAAACCCCCATTTTAGTTGAACTGGGCCCTTGACTTTATCTGTCCCCGAAAACCCCAAAAATTTTCCCCTTAAACCTGTCTGACCCCCCAGATTCAAAAGTGCTGGGAAAAGGAAATCTTTTTAAAACCCCCATTTTAGTTTCAATTTTTTCATTTGGGCTTTCCGTCCCGGGCCACACATGACCCCAAAACCCCAATACCCAGAAAAAAAATGCCGGAAAAAGGATTTTTTTCAACCCCCATTTTAGTTGAAACTGGACATTACTATACTGCCCTGTCCCGCAGAAATGACCTTTAAAACCGTCTGCCCCAAAGATTAAAAAGTGCTGGGAAAAGGAGTCTTTCAACCCCCTTTTTATTTTCACGGACTTTTGACTATCCCTGCCCGGGGCCACAGAATGACCCCAAAACCCTGCATGACCCCAGTTTAAAAGGTGCCGGAAAAAGGGCTTTCAACCACCATTTTAGTTGAACTGGACATTGACTATATCTGTCCGTACCGAGAATGACCTTTAAAACCCCGTCTCCCCCACAGATTAAAAAGGGGGGAAAAGGAGTTTTTCAACCCCCATTTTAGTTTTCACTGGACATTGACTATACCTTCCTGGGCCACAGCAGACCCCCAAACCTGCATGACCCCAGATTAAAAAGTGCGGAAAAAGGGAGTTTTTAAACCCACCATTTTAGTTTACTGGACATTGACATCCCTTCCGGCCACACATGAGCCCACCCCGTTGACCCCCAGATTAAAAAGTGCGGAAAAAAGTCTTTCAACCCCATTTTGTTAACTGGGACTTTTGCAAAATTTAATCCTGTCCGCGAATGACCTTTAAAACCCTTTCCCTGCCCCAAGATTCAAAAGTGCCGGGGAAAAGGAGTTTTTTCAACCACCATTTTATTTTCACTGGAAACATATATGTCCCTGTCCGGGAAAACGCTTCCCCCCGTATGAGTGGGCCCCAATTGACTTCATTTGGAAATACGGGGTGGTTAACGCTCCTTTCCCCCCGGTGCCCTTTTTCCTTGGCTTTCTTTTTCTTATTTTCTCAACGTCTGGGGAAATTGTCTCGTACTTTGTTCTCTGCCCGTTTTTCCATACCCCCATGTCCTCTGAAAACCACATCTGGTCAAGTTTCCTGTACCTCCTTGTAAAATTTCAGGGAAAAAATTTTTTTTTTTACCCTATTTTGTACATACAAGTTTTTTAAGTTTAATTCTAGAAAACACTTTTTTAAAAAATAGGATGGAATCCCCATGTCTTTTTTTTCCCTTTCTTTAATTGTATTAAATGGGTTGCTCAAAAAGGGGATTGATAGCTATGTTAAAGATCTTCAAAAACAAGTCATTTTGCAATATGGTCCATTAACAGTGTCCTATTTTTCCCTGTTTCTGAAGCACCAACACCCTTGACCACCTTGAAAAGGGGTGAAGAACAAATGTCTGTTAAAAAACATTTTTTTTAGATAGGACCTGTATTTAAGCTGCTTTTCAAAAAAAATGCCCCAAAAAAAATTCAAAAGCATGACCCGGAGCCACTTTGGCAATTGTGAAGAACAAATGTCTTTTAGAAACAACTTTTTTTTTTAAAAAAAGGGACCGTATTTTGCTGCATTTCAAAAAACAGACCCAAAAAATTAAAAAAAATGACTTCTCAGCCCTGTTAAAAATTGGAGGGGGAATGCCACTTAGAACCAGTTTCTGTTCCAAAGGACCAATTATTGCTGTATCCACAGAAAACATGACCTAAAAAACCATTGACAATGCGAAAACTTCAAAAGTAAAGTGAGTAAATGGAATAGGGTTTTGTCATAAAACCCCTTGCGTCTTTTACATCCCCTACGCAAAACCCAGAAAAATGAACTGTGGGAGAAGAGAATAAAAATTGCAGTAAGAAATGATTTTTAAAAAAAAAAAATTTCAAGGGGGCCCTTTTCCCGTTTGAAAGGAATGTAAGTAGCCCCGGCAACTAATGGGTGGCCCCGGGCAATTGGGGCCACAACTTCACAGAGATCCATCCTGTTTATCTTGATAAAGCAAACATCCAAAAATTATCTGGGGGGAAAGCCGGTGCGTTTGTCCTGAATTTACTCCCCCCACTGTGCTGAAGGTCCGCTAAATTAAAAACCTGGCTGCTGGGCGGGACAACCATCAGGCGTGAAGAGCAAGCTCGGCCATTGTCCTTTTGGGGATCCCCAGAAGTCTTTGGGGGCCCCAAAAACACATACAAAAACATCGGTGTTAGAGCAATATCGTGCACCATGATTTTAAGCGGGTCTTGTTGTTGGATGTGTGCCCTGCATTGCATCGGGGGTGAGGTGGTAAACAAAGATTGCCAGGGGGTCACCTTTTAGGCTTCTGCCACCTTTGCCTGCTGCTGCTGCCGCAGCCCCTACTTGCACTTACGCTGTCACGTCGCGATGTTGTTCCACCGGACATTTGGGGAACGGAAGCAGACGCAACAGATGTCCCATTGAAAATCACAAGGCTCCATTTCCTTCATTTTACTCTCTATCGGGGGGGGTGGAAGGGGAAAGGCTGAGTTTTTGTTTTTTCCCCGGGGATCCAGGAGGGTGGCCACCCAAACTGTTGTTCATTTTGGGGCCTTTAAATGCGAGGATCATGGGGAGAATTGGAGCATCCAAGCACTCATGTGGAGATGGAGTTTTTGATTTCCCAAGCCTCGGGTGGGGGGCACTAGCAAACGTCTCCTTCTTCCCCCTCCCCCTCAAATTCGCCCCCAACCTCTTTCCAAAGGGGCAGGACGCGGTAACGTGGGTGTCGGGAAACCTCCCCCTCCTCCCTTTTGTCCCGGCAAGCTTCACACCCCCTGACTTCCTGAGATATGCCCCCTGAGAGCTGATGCGCCACCTTGCACTAGCCTGGCCCCCGAACCCACCCCTAATAAACCCCCATAAAATTTTGTGAAAACGTGGGGCCCTTGGGATTTGACGGAAAAAAGGGGCTCCGTGTCCGATCTTGTCCGCTCCTCCTCCGTCATGGGGGGACCTGTTGTTTCAGAGTGTCCAACGATATTTTCCAGAACAAGATCCCCACAATGCTCATGCGACAAGGGGCATTGTCTGAAAATGACCATTTGGTGGCTTCTTCAAAACTGGCAAAGGATGGTCAGAGCTCTTTCACCGCCTCCACTCTCGGGGGTCGCACCCCGGGGTTCGAAACCGTGCTTTAGGATGTGTATTTCGTACTGCGAAATGGCATTGCCTGTGCCCAATCGCTGGAGCATGTGGAGGGGGGAATTTCCAGCTTTTCCCGTCAACAATAGCCCGGTTGAGGGGGAGGCCGAGCTGACCGCAACGCAGCCGGGGCGGGCGAGCGGGTGAGAATGGGGAAGTGCGAACTTAACTTCGAGCCTTCCTCGGCAGGCAGCCCAGCCCCTAGCTCTTTAGAAATTTCTGGACGACAAGTTATTACATGTGCCAGGAAAGGGGATGTCCCCAGTTTAAACCGATCTTAAGGGCGGCCAGCAGATTTCCCCGTTTTCGCACACCACCTTGCCGGGCACAAGGTTCTTGACCCACCCAGCGCTCGGTCCGTTGCGGAGAGCCGCCACAGCTCCTGACCTTTTTGGTGGACGTTTCCCCCAAGACAGATTAATTAAACCCGGGCCTGGTTTCTTTTGGGCACGTGAATGCCACCAGGGGCCCTTGGGGGGGAAAGACCCCTGCACCACCCCTGCGGTTTTGAAGAGCGGCCCCAGCCTGAGAGCCACCGTCACCCCCAGAGACATCCCCCCACTAAAAAAAACCCAGACTTCACAGGATATAGGGCCTTGGCCGTGCTTACTAGTCCATTTTTCGGGGGTCAGAGGACTTTTCCCCGGCCACAGATGCAGAAAACGCACTTAAAATTTTAGATGCACGGGGCTGGCCAGGGGGGATGGCTTTTCTGGCAAAGAAATGCCTCTCGGCATCTGGTAGGGGGGCAAGCAAGGGCCATGATGTGGCGGAACCCATCTGTGCCCACCAGGGGAAAGGCAACTTTTCCCAAGGGCCAAAAGCCGGAAATGCCGACATTCGGCTTTTGGTTTGGGAGGGTTTTGGGGTTTTTAAAGTTTTTCTTCTGCCCCAAACGGAAGACAGAAGGCGGGCTGCAGAGGCCGCTGTTAGGCGGCGGCGTCAAACGGGCGAATAGAAGGGGTAGGATAGGTTCTGGGGGTGCGGGGTACTGGGGGCGACGGTGTAGGCTGAAGCGACTGACCCCTGATCATGACTTGAGAAATGGGCAGCTGAAAAACCCTTGGTGGGGGCGGAGGGGGAGGGGGAGGAGGGGGAGACAAGGGTGGACAGTGGTTGGGGCCCGGCGTGGGTCTGGCCTTTTTTGGCCAAGTCTGCCTCCTTTTCAACTCATCTTCGCTGCATTGACTAGACATGTTGGTGGTGGTTAACCACCCAAGGTTCTTGCCTCTATTTATGCTTTTTCGGCAAAGGCGGGATATGACATCGGGGGTGAATCGAGGGTTTCTCAAAGAAGGGCCCCGGCTTGAGAGGTCCTGGACCTTTTTGACGGCGATAAGCGAGGAGCGGGGGTTTTCGGACCGTGGCTGGCGGGAAACATATCAGCGGACTTTTGCGACCGCCCTCTCCCTTTTTGAGGCGGAACCCGACTACACTACCCCCTCGTCTTCCCCCTGTCCAGGGATGAAGGCTCAAAGCAAATTCTGCTGAAAGACCAGTTGGATCCGCAAAGTCTCATCATCACATCAAACAGGTGACTTGGGCGTCCTGACATTTTGATCCAGGACTACCAAACAAGAGGGACTTTCAAGGCGTTGCCGACCCCCCCCGGGATTTTTTGCCGATTGACCACTTCCTTCTCCTCCAGATGGGATCAGTAACTGGGCGCAAGCAAGAAAATCATCCCTTTGCCTTTGATCTTTTTTAAAATGCCTTCTGACCCCAACCCATTTTGGGCATCAAAAGGTCTTCAGAAAGGATTTCCACAGTGGTGGTCCGAGATGACATTTGGGCTGCTTCTGTTTGGACGGATGCGGTGATGCTAATGATGACATTTTGGCTGTGACTGGGGAAGACGAGGAGGGGAAAACTGCTGGAGCAGGTTGATTAAACCCCCTGAAGGAAAGATTGGCGACGCGTTTGTTATGAGACTCACAGGGCCCCGACCCCGCCCATACAGGCCCGCGTCCGCAACTGACGATCCCGGCATGCGTGTTGTCGCCAGCCTGGAAGGAGACCTTCTCCCCCGTACCCCTACCTCCATTTCCCCACCCCCCTCTTTGCCGCTTACCACCTGAATTTCGTCCAGTTCAGAAATATAAAAAATTTGAGAAGGTATGGAAAGTTTTTCAAATCACAGCTTTCTCAAATCCCCCAAATCAAAAAAAAATTGGTGGATTCAAAAATTAATGCAAAGTAGATCATCAAAAGCTGGGCCCGCGCCAAAGTGAAAAAAAAAATATTTAAAAAAAATTGGGTAATAAAAGGTTTTTTTTGGGACCTATCAATTACCTTGGGGGGCTACAAAATTGCTGGGATTCAAATTTAAATGCAAAGTGATCTATCAACAAAGCTGGCCTGCGCCAAAGTGAAAAAACACGTATTGAAATATATTCGGATAATAAAAGGTATTTTTGGACCTATCAATTCACCTGTGGGGACTATAAAATTGCTGTATTCAAAATTTAACTGCAAGTAGATCTTCAAAAACTGGCCTGTGCCCAAAATGAAAAAACACGTATCTAAATGTATTTTTGGATAAAAAAAGGATTTTGGGACCTATCAATTCACCCGTGGTGACTACAAAATTGCTGGATTCAAATTTAATGCAAAGTAGATTATCAACAAAGCTGGCCTGCGCCAAAGTAAAAAACACGTATCTGAAAAAGTATTCGGTAATAAAAGGTATTTTTGGGACCATCAATTCACCTGTGGTGACTAAAAATTGCTGTATTAAATTTTAAATGCAAATAAAAAACTATCAACAAAGCGGCCTGCGCCAAAGTGAAAAAAAAACATACTGAAATGTATTCGGATAATAAAAGGTATTTTTGGCCTATAATTCACCTGTTTGACTACAAAATTCTGGATTTAAATTTAACTGCAAAATAGACTATCAACAAAGCTGGCTTGCCAAAGGAAAAAACGTACTAAAGTATTCGGATAATAAAAGGTATTTTTGGCACATTCAATTCACCTTTTGGGGACAAAAAAATTGATGGATTCAAATTTTAAATGCAAAGTAGATCATCAAAAAAGCTGGCCGCGCCCAAATGAAAAAAAATGTATCTGAAATGTATTCGATAACCCAAAGGGATTTTTTGGGACCTATCAATTCACCTGTGGTGCTTAAAAATTTCTGTATTTAAATTTAACTGCAAAGTAGATCTATCAAAAACTGGCCTGGCCAAAGTGAAAAAACACATTCTGAAATGTATTCGGATAATAAAAGGGGTTTTTGGCACCTACAATTCCCTGTGATGACTACAAAAAATTGCTGGGTTCAAATTAAACTGCAAAATAGATCATCAACAAAGCTGGCCTGTGCCAAAAATGAAAAAACAGTATCTAAAAGTTTCGGTAAAAAAGGTATTTTTGGCACCTATAATTCACCCTTGTGACACAAAATTGCTGGATTCAAATTTAACTGCAAGTAATCTTCAACAAAGTGGCCTGCGCCAAATGAAAAAACACGTATTGGGAAAAGTTTCGGGGATAATAAAAGGTATTTTTGGCACCTATCAATTCACTGGGGGACATAAAATTTCTGATTCAAATTAACTCAAAGTAATCTAAACCCCCAAAGCTGGCCGCGCCAAAAATGAAAAATCACATATTGAAATGTATTCAAAAATAAAAGGTATTTTTGGCACCTATCAATTCACCTGTGGGACTTACAAAATTGCTGGATTCAAATTTAACCAAAGTAGATCTATCAAAAAAGCTGGCCGCGCCAAAGTAAAAAACACGATCGAAATGTATTCGGGTAACCAAGGTATTTTTTGGGACCTATCAATTCACCGTGGTGACTATAAAATTGCTGTATTCAAATTAAGTGCAAGCTGCCTCAATGAACAAAGCTTAGTGCGCCAAAATAAAAAAACATATTGTTTTGTTTCTATAATACAAGATATTTTTTTGGGACCTTTTCAAACACCGGGTGACTATAAAATTTCTGGATTAGATTTAAGTGCGGCTGCCTCAATGAACAAAGCTGTAGGCGCCAAATCAAAGAAAACGTATCTGTTATGTATTGATAATACAAGTTTTTTTGACACCTTTTTAATCACCTTGGGGACAATAAAATTTCTGGGTTCAAATTTTTAATGCAAGCGCCTCAATGAAAAAGCTGTAGTGCGCCAAAGTCAAAAAACACGTATCTTTATGTATTCGTATAATACAAGATATTTTGGCACCTTTTAATTCACCTGTGGGATATAAAAATTCTGTATTTTAGATTAATCAAGCTGCCCCAATAAAAAGCTGTAGTGCGCCAATGCAAAAAAAACGTATCTGTTATTTTTGTATAATACAAGATATTTTTGGCACCTTTCAATTCACCTGTGGGGACTATAAAATAGCTGGATTCAATTTTAAATGCAACTTCCCAAAAAAACAAAGCTGTAGTGCGCCAAATAAAAAAACACGATCTGTTATATTTTTTTAAAAACAAGAAAATTTTTGGCACCTTTCAATTCACCTGTGGTGACTATAAAAAATTTCTGGATTCAAATTTAAGGAAGGGGGAATATCAACAAGGGGGAATGGGGAAAATTTTAAAATGAAAACCTATCTGAAAAGTATACTGATAATAAAGTGGAGTTTTGACCAACAAAGATACCCGCAGTTAATAGAAAAAAGAGTGACCTTAAGTTCAGGCTGCCCCAAAATCCAGGAAAAATTTTTAAAAAAAACTTTAATAATAAAACTATTGCAGTGCAATGTCACCTAAGTCTTGGTGAACTTTATCCAGTATTCTTTTAGACTTGTCTGTGTTCGTCGTGGGGCCCCCCTCCGCTCCCCCCCGGACTTTTCAGCGGTAGATGCTCCTTTAAAAAATTTTCTACCCAACCATAAAATCTTCCAATCTCTAATCTAACAAATTGTAAGGATCACAGCTAATAGTAGAGGTTTCTCTGTGAAGAAAAAAGAATAATTTCGCTGAGCTGTTGGCACAACAGAGCGCACTCCTTCTGCTCTAGACCTGAGAGACATGGGCTGAATAGGAAACGGTTTTTGTAAGACAATATCATGTATTTTTCACCCAAACGCAACCATCACATCCCAGTCATAAAGTCGCACACTCATCTCCCCTGCCATTCTGTAAGTGATTTGCTGGGCCCCCCAAAAGACAGGAAGCGCCGAAAATGGCCGGGTCTTATAATGATCACAGATTTTTAAACCCAAAATTTTCGATGATCTAAAAATTTTGATAAAAAAAAAACGTGCCGATTTAACTTTGTCGATAATAATCGCTCAACAAACATGACATTCTGGGGGGTGGGAAAACAGTAGCAGGCCACAGAGTGGGGACAAAAACACGTGTGGAGGTCACGGTAGCAGCAGCATGAATCAGGCAGTGGCACAATGACACTGTGTGGGGGTCAGGGAGCAGCCACACCCCAGCATGAGGTCGAATGGCCAATGACTTCTGGGGGGCAATAAGGGGAGGCCAAAGAGTGGCACAATGACTGAGAGCGGGAGGGCCGGCGGGAGCAGCATGAGGTCAGGCAGTGGCACAATGACATTCTAGAGGTGGCAAAAACTGGAGTAGGCCACAGAGTGGCACAATGATAGAGAGTGGAGGGCATGGCAGCAGCAGCATGAGGTCAGACAGTGGCACAATGACACAGTGTGGAGGTCACGGCAGCAGCCACAGCAGCAGCATGAGGTCAGACAGTGGCACAATGACATTCTGGAGGTGGCAAAAAAAGGAGTAGGCCACAGAGTGGCACAATGACAGAGATTTGAGGTGACGGCGGCAGGAGCAACAGCATGAGGTTATAGAGTGGCACAATGACAGAGTGTTGAGGTAGGTGGCAATACCAGTCCCTGGTAAAGATGGTGGTAGACAGATGGGGAAACTGTCAGCAGATGTGTGGCATCAGGTGGGTGGCGGAATCAGAATAGTGGCTGAGGCAGGTAGTTTGAACCAACGCCTAAGGCATTGGTGTGTGGAAATCCTGGCCAATCCATGCCTGATTCATCTTGACAAAGGTCAGTCGTTCCACATTTCCCGTGGACAAGCGGGTTCTCCTTGGGGTAACAATGGCCCCTGCCGCACTGAACACCCGCTCTGATGCCACACTACTGGCCGGGCAGGACAGCTTCTCCACTGCAAACTCGGCAAGTTGCGGCCACACATCCAGTTTGGCTTCCCAGTAGTCCAGCGGATCTTCTAACTGGGGTGGCAGAGTGCTGTCCAAGTAGGCCACCACCTGTTGGTTCAGGGACTGCTCCAGGTCCTGCTGCTGCTGCTGCTGGCGACTGCCCTCCTCACTAGGCGGGTGAAGGAAGCTGCTCATCAGTGACTCCAGACTTAGGTTGCTGCTGATGGAGTTGGTACTGCTCCTACCCCCCCACCTTCCCCCAGCAGCCGCGGCAGTAGTACGTGAGCACTGAGGAACCCCCCGGTCAGACCTGTCAGAGGAGGGACGATGCCGCACATAGGCAGCGGCCAACTGACTATGGAGGATTTCCCTATAGTATTTAAGTTTGTCCTCCCTCTCAATAGCTGGGAAAAAGGCTCCCATTTTGGACCGGTAGCGAGGGTCCAATAGGGTGGAGAGCCAGAAGTCATCCCTCTGCCGGATGCTGACTATTCGGCTGTCACTAGCCAGGCAAATCAGCATGCTGCGGGCCATCTGCACAAGTGACTCTGAGGGGCTCCCTGCCTCCATCTCCTCAGGAGACTGCCACGGTGCTTGCGGGTCATCTGCCTCGTCTTCCACCTCACCCTCTACCTCCTCCAGCTGCTCCTGCTCCTCCTCTCTTGTTACCTGGGTAGAAAATCCACTCATTTCACCAGACAATGCTTCTGCTCCAATGTCCTCCTCCTCCTCCATTTCAGTCCTCAGCGGACTCATGTGGCCGCGAGATGTAGTCGCCACATCTCCAGTCCCCTGCCCTAGACAGATTTTTCAGCATCTGCTCCAGGACATGAAGCAGTGGAATGAAGTTATTCATCCCGTAGTCCTTGCTACTGACATAGAACGCGGCCCCCCTCGAATGGCCTCAACAAACGGCAGGGGTCACGCAAAGAGCTGCCACTGGCTGACATCAAAGTTACACAGGGGGAGTACTCCTGTCCGCCTGGATCATCAAAAAATCGTTAATGGCCTTTCTCTGTTCATACACCCGGCCCAACATGTGCAGGCTGGAATTCCAACGGGCGGACACCTCGCATATCAGAGTGTGTTGGGGGAGGCCGTTCTGCCGCTGCAACTCGAGGAGGGTGTTCCTGGCTTTGTACGAATGGATAAAGTGTATGCACAGTTTCCTGGCCATTTTCAGAATCTTCTGAAGATCTGTGGAAGACTTCAGGAACCTTTTCACAACCAGATTGAACACGTGCACCATGCAGGGCGCATGGACCATCCCTCCTCGGGGCCCCGCGGACACCATGTTCCTCCCATTGTCCGCCACCATGGTTCCGATTTGTAGTTGGCGCGGAGAAAGCCACACATCGATTTCTTGCTGCATGACGCGGAGCAGTTCCTCCCCTGTGTGACTTCGTTCGCCGAGGAAAGCCAGGTGTAGAACTGTGTGACACTGCTGTGCCCTACACATTTGGTATGATGGAGCAGTACTTGGGGAGGCTGAGATGGTGGTTGTGGTGGAGGAGGCGGACATTGGCGCAGGAGCCACAGTTTGACAACGTGGAGGAGAAAGCAGCGTCTCCTGTCCAAGTTGTTGGTGTGCCTGGGCAGGAAGCACATTCACCCAGTGAGCTGTAAAGGACATGTACTGGCCCTGACCTTAGTTACAGCTCCAGACGTCCGCGCTGCCGTGCACCTTGGAACAAACCGATAAGCTCAAGGACTGGCCCACTTTCTGTTCTACATATTTATGAAGTGCTGGTACTGCCTTTTTGGAAAAAAAATTACGTCTTGGAACTCTCCATCTCAGCTCCGTACAAGCCATTAGTTCTCTGAACGGTGCAGAGTCCACCATTTGGAAAGGGAGGGACTGCAGTACCAACAACTTGGACAGGAACACGGTCAGCTGCTGAACCTTAGGATGGTTGGACGCATACTGTTGTCTCTTTGCAATCGCCTCGCTGAACGACTGCTGGCGCCATGAGTAGCGAGGAGCAGGAGCATCTGGACCGGGAGATGATGTAAAAGAGAAACAGCTCCCTTCTACAGAGGTGGTGGAGCCTTGACTGACTGCATTGGCATGCCTGCCACTGGCCGCTGCTGCTGCTGCGGGGGCAGGATGGACCACCACATCTGAGCCACCTTTCTCCCAGGCCACCGGATGGTGACGCTGCATGTGTTGACACAGGGCCGTGGTGCCAATGTTAGCTCCCTGGCCACGCTTCACTTTCTGCCCACAGATTCTACATATGCCAAGTAGCTGCTGACTGCCCTCCTCAAATTGTTCATCCTCGCTATATAGTGGCGCTGAGCCCAGACCACATAGTAGATCTCTGGCTAAGGGAACCGGATGGGACAAGGCGGGCTGAGGACCAGGTGAGGCCGCTGACCCGCTGCCGGGCCATGCCAACTTAGGGTCTGTGCTGACGTTCCCACCGACTCTTGGCTGGGGCTTGTCAGATGTCATCCTGGAGGAAGTGGATGCCCCTAGTCAACCAATCAATAACCCTTGGGTTGCTGACCAACACACGGACGCTAGATGACTGCGGAAGTTCTGGCCTCACCGAGTGACCCTGCTGCGACGTCCCTTGCTGTGCTGCGACCTGGGAATGTTCCAGGAATGTTTGTGCCACTGCCACTCGCAGGTGCAGAGCCTGCCACCTCTCTGTCTGACATACTGTTTGTTCTAAAATGTACAGACACTGTTTGATGAAGATATCTGTATATGATAAATATACACCCTTTATTTGACTCCAAATGAACCCAGTAACAAGCTTGGGTAACCCTTGGATATAAATTGCGCTCCACAAATGGCCAGGAAAAATGGACTTGTATGTGCCGTTTAAAAACTCTGTGTATTTTACTGAATGGAAAGGCTTAATTAACCTTCGGATATGAATTATGCTACAGAATTTCTTCTGTGGCGGTGTTACAATGGCGTGTTTTTTACACTACACAACAAGAGATAAAATTGTAATTAACCTTTGCTTGTGAATTAGGCTACAGGTAAAATGTATATATTTTGGCGGTGAAAAAGACGGTTTCTTGGAGTCACCACAGCTGAAAAACAACGCTTAATTAACCCCTGGATGTAAATTGCGCCAAAGAATTGAGCCACCACAAACTACTAGCTTTGTAGCGTGTTACAATGCCGTGTTTTTTACACTACACAACAAGAGATAAAATTGTAATTAACCTTTGCTTGTGAATTAGGCTACAGGAAAAATGTATATATTTTGGCGGTGAAAATGACGGTTTCTTGGAGTCACCACAGCTGAAAAACAACGCTTAATTAACCCCTGGATGTAAATTGAGCCAAAGAATTGAGCCACCACAAACTACTAGATTTGTAGCGTGTTACAATGTCATGTTTTTTTCCCTACACAACAAGAGATAAAATTGTAATTAACCTTTGCTTGTGAATTAGGCTACAGGAAAAATGTATATATTTTGGCGGTGAAAAAGACGGTTTCTTGGAGTCACCACAGCTGAAAAACAACGCTTAATTAACCCCTGGATGTAAATTGCGCCAAAGAATTGAGCCACCACAAACTACTAGCTTTGTAGCGTGTTACAATGCCGTGTTTTTTACGCTACACAACAAGAGATAAAATTGTAATTAACCTTTGCTTGTGAATTAGGCTACAGGAAAAATGTATATATTTTGGCGGTGAAAAAGACGGTTTCTTGGAGTCACCACAGCTGAAGAACAACGCTTAATTAACCCCTGGATGTAAATTGCGCCAAAGAATTGAGCAGCCAAAAATGAAGTGGTATTTGTATTGCAAAAACGCTGTTTCTTTAAATGAATACAACAGGAAGTGGCTTAGATCCCCCTTGGATATTCAATGTGCTGTGAGCAGATAGGATTTAAATGTATATGCAGCAGCAGTGGACGCACACTGGATTTCAGATCCAATACCCAAAAAAAATCAGAAATAGAACGTTAAGAGAAGCAGTCTCTGAGACAAGCTGAGACAACACACAAAAATCGCTGTATAAAAATCAGTTCTTCAGTAAGAGCTATCAGCCGCAGCAGCACCTTCCCTGATCAGTACAGTGAGAGCGGTATGAGCTCCCAGCGTCGCGCCCGGACTTATATAGTGCGGTGACGTCACAGAATCCCGCTGGTCTCTGATTGGCTTCATCTCTGCACATGTCATGTAGGCTATGCCCTTCTTCCTCCCAGAGTTCTTTGCTCCATGTAACGCCATGTGCTCTCAGCCATTTTATCAATGAAAAGCACACTTCGTTCACCCGAAGTACCCCAAAGTTCGACTCCGTTCAGAACCAAAGTTTTCCTGAAATTCTAAACGAATTCCACTTCGTTAGAATCAATTCGCCCATCTCTAGTGACTACATATTAAATGTGGTAAAGTGCACAAGTCCTCATAAAGGTTGAAACTGTCTTTCACTACATGTACACTGAGGCATTAGCAGCTACCTAACATTCAGGAGAAAGTTAAGACAGGATATTACTTCTTCAACATAAGTAGAGAAAGCATCACGGCACTCACCGATCCAAAGCATACTTTATCTTTATTAGGCTGACAGGGACATCTTGAGGTGGAGACAGCACAGAAGTAGGTTGACGGCCGTTTCGCGCCAAGCCGCATTTCATCTGCTCCTCAAACTTCTGTTGCTGCTCTTCTACCTTTCAGTTGCCATGAAGGCTAGAAGATATCCATGAGAATTCCATCTTATATTGCTGTTAATATAATAATATCCATCATGTAGTAAGACAGCAGCACAGATTTCCCCCGTATTTACATGCTGCACACTTAGGGTGCATTCCCACGACAAGTACCAAATACCGGTTGGTTATGCGACCGGTATTTGCACTGTTTTGCGGCCCATCCCCACGGCCGCGGGGGGGACGGCTTTTCTCCGCGATGAGCGGAGAAAAGCCCGTCCCCCTCACATTGATAAGCATTGGAAACCGGACGGAAGAATGTGCTTACACAATGTTTTGCGGGTGGACCGCGGGCGGCAAAACCGCCGGGCGGAAAACCCGTGCATTGGGGACTGCTGCACGGGTTTTCCAAAGAGCCCCGTTCTGTTCATTTTCGACCGTTTTTTCATGCGGTCTGCAAAAGCGCAAACCGCCTGAAAAACCGGCTGAAAACCCGTGCAGTGGCGACATGCCCTAACAGTCTTCCCTATCACAATGGGCTCCAGCATAGAAGCAGAAAATCTCTCAGAGCTGTCAAAATAGTTATCAATCAATGCTGCCTGTAGAGTCTCTCTTCAGCAACTTTAGTCAACCTTTTTAAAAGGGCTTTGTTTTTTAATCATAGTGGGGGGGTATTTCCTTTTTTATTTACATTTTTGAACAGTATCTCACAAAAGTGAGTACACCCCTCACTTTTTTGTAAATATTGTATTATATCTTTTCATAGGACAACACTATAGGTATGACACTTGATACAATGTTTAAAATAATCAGTGTACACCTTGTATAACAGTGTAATTTTGGTGTGCTCTCAAAATAACTCAACACACAGCCATCAATGTCTAATCCACTGGCGACAAAAGCGAGTACACCCGTAAGTAAAAATAGACAAATTGTACCCAAAGTGTCAATATTTTATGTGAACATCATTATTTTCCAGCACTACCTCCACTCTTTTGGGCTCACTAGAGACTTACAGAGCTGGTGGATGTTATAGACCATGTGCTCCTCCACCTTCCATTTGAGGATCCCCACAGATGTTAAAGGGGGTTTGGGTCTGGAAACATACTTGGCCAGTCCATCACTTTTACCCTCATTTTCTTTAGCAAGGCAGTGGTCGGTGTGTGGGGTGTGTTTGGGATCATTATAATGTTGAAATACTGCCCCACAGCCCAGTTTCCAAAGGGAGGGGTTGAAGCTCTGCTTCAGTATGTCACAGTACATTTTCAGGAAGGGAAGATCTCTCCTTAAGGAGAGCACCGAACGAACGGCTTGTAGAGTTTTTGTTTTGCCTGTTCGCCAGCTACTTAACATCTGCATATCACAAGCCATTATGAGAAAGGGGCGGGAGAAGCCCAACAGCGCCCCTGTGGTTGTAACAAATCCTCAATTTGCTTTTGACACAACGAGTCTTGAGAAGAAGCGCAAAAGGATTTTATTTTTTTGCAAGCAGGTATCTTCATCTACAAGACAACGCTGTTTCGGGATTTTTTGTCCCTCTTCAAGTGGCAGAGCGAGAGATACTGGATGGCTGTGTGGGAACGGCATCGGTAGGTAGCTCAGGAAGGGAGATCCTCTCCGCCCCCTCATTCCCCCTCCCCGCCCCCCCTTGAAGGAGAGCAACGAATGGTTATTCGAACGTACTATGTGAGTTTTTGTTTTGCCTTATTCGTCCGTGCTATTTAGCATCTCTGAGTATCACAATATTTTGGGCATTATGGGAAAGGGGCATTCTCATAGGTTCCATCAAATGAAATGCAGCTCCCCTACATGCCTTAGGCGAGCCTGCGCATCTTTCAAGCAGCTCCAAATCTTGACCACTACCAGACATCCATGCTTGACAAGCCACATGGTTCAAGAAATCCATGTCCTAAGTCTGCTTTGTTACAGCAAAAGTGTTTTGCGTTTTTTTATTCTCTTCAGAAGAAGCTTCCTTGTGGGACAAAACAGCAATGCACAGACTTCCACCTTTAGATGATGTGCAACACTACATTCAAACTATTTTGAAAAGACGCAATCTACTGGATATGGACAAATCGAGAAAAGTGCACTCAGACTTTCTCTCTATATTGTGTCGACCATTAACGAGGCCTGCTGTTCGGTTGTGCGCACCCTGTTCTTTTGTTAAAACACTGGGTATGACGCTTGTGGCCACCGCTGGGTGCATATCTCTATTTCAGGGGTGTTGGACAATCTTCTTATAGTCTAAGGGCTCCATCTTTAATAAGAGCAAAATTATTGTTTTGATACTCCAGACTAGTTCTTCTGCAATGGATGGTTCCAGGTCGGAAACTTCCTCATTTTGACCAGTGTGAAGAGATATCTGCGATGTGATAAACACTATAAATCGTTAGAACAACACTGCGCCAGGCTTTCCCCATTCCGTCTCACCTGAGACACGTCGGGAACTATTTAATGTGCCAAGAGAAGTTGTTCATTTTTCATTTGGGCTTTATACTCAATTTTGTAGCCAGTTGGTTTAGAGTTTGATGGCTGTATGTTGAAAATTTATTTTTGTAGGGCACACCAATTTACACTGTTTGTTATACAAGTATACACTCATACTTCAAGAATCCGTGATACTAAGTGGTTGTTCATGGTGATCTTCAGCGTTGTCCCATGAAAAGAAACAATACAATATTTACAAAAATGTGAGGTGTGTACTCACTTTTGTGAGATACTGGTTATACACATACCTTTTTTCTTCACGATTTGAATTAGTTACTGGTTGAAATAACTGAAGTTTTCATACACCATAAAATGACACATTTATTGCAGTTTTTTTTCACTATTCTGACATGAAATCGAATAACCCTTACCCGTTTTTGGTACAATTAGGAACCAAAAATTATTTATATTTGCAAGAAATCACCAGAAGAGATGAGAGATTTTTAAGCATTTTCTACATTACTTTCTGCAAAGTCAAAAGTTTATATACACGAGGATTACTATTTTAGTCTTCCGTTACTTCTTGAGTTCTGGGGCCCCAATGCAAAATTTATATTTAATACTGTGACTTATTCTGTGGCAAAGGTGGCATAAAAGGGTTCTGTGGTACCCCACAGCAGATTTATATGTTTAATTTGATGTCTATCCTAATTCTTTTTCTCTTGCCAGCTATTGCTATGTTTCTGTGTTTAGTATAAACTGCAATGTTATGCTGATAGTGTAACATCAGAACCACGAAAGTTAAAGTTTTGAAAGGGTAAGTTCACACGGCTGATTTAGACGTTTTTTTGCACTGTTTTCAGGGCATATTTTCACCAAAAACAGTGTTGAAAAAGTATCCAAAAATTCTCCATGTTTATTTTCATAAATTCCTATGTAAAACAGCGTTGTACAGTAGTTCACACATGACAAGCCTTTAACGCTCGTTTTAGGCATTTCTTTAGACACTGTTTTGTGCACTGTGTCATGTCAATTCTTGAAGCGTTTTACATAAAACTGAAAATTTGCCCCCGATTTTTTTTTTTTTAGGAATTATATTAAGGAGAGGGGTGGGTTTTGATTCAGGTTATAGGCTAAAGTTTATCATAACACTTGTTGTATTTCTAGAGAGACAAGCCATTACACAAAATTAATAGGCATCGGGGCAAAAACAATCAACCCAAAAATGTGTGTTTCTCTAAAATGCGCGAGTTTTTGGACAGATTGATTATTGAGCTTTACATTGATTCCTATGGAGATTTTCAGCGTTGAAAATGCTTCAAGAATTGACATGACAATTTTTTTTCAGCGCCCAAAACAGCCTCCAAAGAAGAGCTGAAAACTTGTAAAAACATTATCGTTTCTGAACTATAACGCTGTTTGTTACGCATTAGGAAATAGAGCTGAAAATAACTGGCGATGGTGCGTTTATGGAAAGCTTTTTTATGTGTTTGTTGGGGTGAGGGAAAATGTTGAAAACAGCGTCAAAATCGAGTCATGTGACATACCGCCAAGATGTGTGTAGCAAGGGGATGGTTACTATTAGTTGTTGTGCCTAGGAGAGTATATTATAGTCTTTAGGCTATGTTACACGGATTATTTGCGGGGCGTAATTTAATCCGCCCCCTCCAGCCACAACGCCTTCGCCCCCCACCGCAAGTACGCCGTGTGGTCGGGGGGCGGAGATGGGTGATAGCGGGGGCATGCGGTAGAGCGGGAGCGCTGAGCTGGGGGTTGGTGGCACTCGCCGGCCCATAGTATTTCATTACCAGTGGCGGTCGTATACGCCGCTAGTAATACACATGTCGATATCTCCACGCCGCGGGGTAATTCGCCGAGGACAGGTTGTACGTGAGGAGACATAATCGGATTGTTCTCCTGTATGGAGAACTGTGGATTAACCTGTAGTAAGGAGACTGGAGTTAATTCAGCCTTAATTTGCGCAGTATATGGCGCCGAATTACGATGAAAGTATCGGATAGTCCCATTTTAAGCCGTGTGAACATAGCCTTATAGTTAGCTAACAAAGGGAGTATGATTACTCTAGTGTAGTAAAGATGGAGAACTGAGTCTCAAGCCCTGTCCTGGACTCTGGTCCAGGGGAGATGATAACAAGCCCTTCTCGTCCTGAAGCCTACAGTAACCTGTTGCTAGAACTGTTAAAGGAAAGCGAGACCTGATAGCCCTAAGGATTGAATTCATACATACTTGGTGGTAGCACATGTGTAGGAAAGTGTAAGTAGACATTCCTGCCGGAATTCTCTCAGTTTATGAGATACTAGATAAGCCTCAGATACTAATCTCACCAAGGGTAGGCTCTAAGAAGGTCCTAAACCACATAGGATTAGATTGTATAGCTCATTAGACAGGAATATGTGTTATTTTGTTTGGTTTTATCGAAAGAGTTAAGAGAACCTACTACCTGTGTGCACAGGCTCACGTACGGTTGCATGTTGGTAGAACTTACTGTGGGAAGTTAAAGAGGCTGATTCGAGTGTGTGTCGCAACTAACTTGAAATAAAGGGAAGCTGTTGTTTTCAATCTCCTGTTTTGTTGTTCCGTGCCTCTTTTTATTTTTGTACTCACCCAGAAACCTGAGTGTCTCCATGGGATACCTTGGTGTATTCATACACGCTCACTCATTTCTTCCTAATTCGATGCATGTATTCCCGTACTTTTATAAATTGGTATCTGGGTCGTCAGGGGAGTGATAAGGGGAGGTTGCATTTGGATGGAGCCACCATTAATACAACAACATTCCCCTTCGTCTCTGCCTCCTGCCGTAGGGTCTAGCAGCTGTTTGTTACCACAAGGTTAAAAATGCCGCCTGCACAGAGTGTGGCATAATGCGTATTATTCTCGCAGAGCCGCTGGCAGTAAAGTCTGGCATCTTTTCAGCCCAAAAACTTTTCAGGTCCGTTTGCTCTATTTTTAAACAGGTGCATTCATATATGAGGCGCATTACAAAGCACCCGTGGCATTTTGTAATGCGCCTGAGATCGGAGGGCGTGTTGGAGGCATGTCACACTACAACCGTAACAAGCCACACATTTATAGCTTCAGTACGGCAATCAGGGAACATTACTGCTGCGGACAAAGGGGGATAAACCACTTTAGAAAAGGGTTTACCTCTGAGCACTGAATATTTGTCGCTTTGTAGCTAGAAAGCATGATCAATGGACCCGCCGTTAGAAAGGTTCATAGATTCAGGCGCATTCTATGCTACAAATGTGGACAAAAAAATGGCACCGGGGCGCCAAAAATCATACATGTCGCCCAGGGTGCTCACAGCTTGCTGCAAGCCGATCATGCATGAGAATGAGAAAAGCAGTGCTTGTGGCCGTCCTCTACATTCAGTCCTATGGGAGCTCCATAATATAGCTGAGTGTGTGCACTCTGCTATATTCGGGAAATCCGATAGAAGGGAATGAGGAGGACAGCCGCATAGAGTGGCTCGGCCCTTCCTTTATTATCCATTTCTACGGTTGATTGTGCAGCAGTGAGAGCTGCTTCAGGGGATTTTTGACCGCAGACAGTAAAATCCCTTCAAGATTAGCCCAGGCACCATGAACTAAATGTGATTGTTAACGTTAGACCATTTTCTACACTCGAGGACAGTTTTTTTTTTAATATTGCAAAGGATATGAAGTTTGTAATTTGCTTCTAAAGGGTAAAAGAAATGTAAAATTATTTGTGAAAACAAAGTAAACTTCACTGTTACAGTATAATAAAATATTACTCCATACAGTTAGAATGTAAAAATATCGTTTAATTGAATATAAATTATATGATCATTTATAACCTGTTAGTGACTCTTTAAAGATATAGCCTGAATTGAAAAGCACAAGTATTTAATATGAATATTGATTCTCCTTTGTAACCTTCATGTCCTGATAATCAATCATTCTTTAATTTAACTTTTTTATTAAAGATGCATTTACTCTACAAATCCTTTAAACTAAGACAATGCATTTTACCAGGCCACATTATGCTAAAACGGATTCAGTTTTGTTGAACGATTTTAATAGTTTCCATTCTGTTGCCAACGGTTTTGCAGTAGTAGCACTTAACGTATCATTATTTTTACTCTTTAATTGTATTCATTTCTCTTTTGTGAATGTAATGTCACATTGCTCAGCAGTGGAAAGACTATCTGACCCTTCCTGATAAAATTGATATAATGCTGGGATCCATGAATCCCAGAGGCCTCTACTTTGTGAAGCAATGGTTTCCTGGTGTTGTCTAATACATTTAAATATACCAAACTAAAATCTATGAGCTCCTTATTAAATCAAGATCATAGTATAACCTTTGTTCCTAGGCTATTATGGTTTCTAATTTTTCAGTCTTGGGATAAATGAACACTGCCGAACCCTGTTAAATTACATATTGATACAGCGTCCTGCATAACCTGTATAATGAAATAAGATGAACAATATTGATTTGCATTTTCAGCATTTCATTACGGTTAAATTGTGATATTAGCATTTGAAACAATTTATTACATTTTTTAAAATAGTTTTTAAGTTTAGTAATTGCTGTTCAACACTATAAAATTAATTATTTGTAATGTCAAGCATAACTAAATATGTAATTTTTTGTGTTTTTGTTCTAGAAAAGAAGACCTATCATTTCCAAAAAGTAAAATTAAGTTTGATCTGATTTTTTTTTTTTACTTCTAGATAAAAACAGTGTTTTACCTTGGCCACACATGGCCTTATTTACAGTGAAGTAAGATAAACTTATTTGATTCCCTTGTTGATTGTGTATGAGTGTCGCCCACTGACAAAGACCCGTTAATCTGGTTTTAATTTTTAAGGGTTTAGGTTAAATTTTTAACATTGAGAGATAGAATATCCAAAATAAAAACCAGACAAATCGACATTGTATAACACTTATAGAAATTTATTTGCATTTTGCTGAAAGAGATAAGTATTTGATCTCTCTGGCAGACAAGACTTAATATTTGGTGGCAAAACCCTTGTTGGCAAGCACAGCAATCAGACAGTATATTGTTGATGAGGTTTGTGCATATGTCGGGAGGAATTTTGGTCCACATTCCTTCTTTTTTGATCATACGATAAAATCATTGTAAGATTTTATAATGCTGTTGCTTGGGCAACTGGAACTGCGAACTCTGTCTTCATAAGTTTCGTTCTAAGGGATTGAAGGTCTAAAACTGGGCTAGACCAGATCCATGACCTTAATGTTTCTTTTTGGCACATCACCTTTGTTGTCATTGCAGTATTGTGTATGTTTTGGTACATTGGTCTTGCTGGAAGGAGAGATACCTTTAGCCAACGACCATTTTTAATGTCCTGGTGGAGGGAAGGAGGTTGTCACTCAGGATTTCACGGTACATGGCTCCATCTATTCTCCCATTAATGCGGTGAAGTAGTCCTGTGGCCTTAGCGGAGAAACACCCCAAAACATAATGTTTCCACCTCCATGCTTGTTAGCGGGGACGGTGTTCTTTGGGTCATAGGCAGCATTTCTCTTCACACACAGCGAGTTGAGTTAATGCCAAAGACCTCAATTTTTGTCTCATCTGACGACAGCACCTTCTTCCAATTACTCACAGAATCATCCAGGTGTTCATTGGTAAACTTCAGATGGGCCTGCACATGTGACTTCTTGAGCAGGGGGACCTTGCGGGCACTGCGCGATTTTAAACCATTTAGGCATAATGTGTTATCAATGGTTTTCTTAGTGACTCTTGTCCCAGCTGTCTTAAGATCATTAACAAGTTCCCCCCATGTTTTAGGCTGATCTCTCACCTTCCTCATGATCAAGGATATCCCTGTTGGGGAAATTTTGCATGGTGCCCCAGATCAATGTCAACCAGCATCTAACTTATGGTTTTGTAGCCCATTCCAGCTTTGTGCTCGTCTATGATCTTGTCCCTGACATCCTTAGAAAGCTATTTGGTCATTGCCAAGTAAGATAAGAAAAATACACAAAATTGTACTTATAATTGTTTGCAGAAAACACCAAAAAAGTAAATACATCGGTCTAAATGTCCCGCGTTATGCATTCTAGGTTGTCCTTTTAATCATGTAACAACTTTATTTCAAAATTACAAAGTAAGATATGAAAAATACTCAAAAAAGGGTATTAAAATGTAAACAAGCTGCAACTACATTTCTTTTTCAACTATTCCTTTTCAATTTTATTGGTCTTCCAAACAATTTACACATTATCTTTTCTGAAGAATGTTCTTCACAGACATTTTCTCCACAAATGGTGCAGTAGCGCTCAGTTTTCCTGTCTCTGTTTGTTGGAAAAATAAAACAACGCTTTCATTTTCTTTCTACTGGACTTGAAAACGTACACCACACCGTTTCTCTAGTTTGCTTTGGCAAGCATTTTATTTTGCTTCACTGCATCATGTGAGCCATTATAAGTTCATGGCAGAGGTCCTTCAAGAATAGGCGACTCTTGTCCCTCCTCTTAGCATTGAAATTGTGATGAGTTTCAGTATAAATAATGTAGGAAATAAGAGCTGATACATCAAGTATATTTGAAAATATGATTAAAGGTCAACGTTTTGTTTGCCTCTTGCATTAATATTCCCCAACCAGTTTATCCATCTTGTCCACACTTCCTTGAGTTTTATTAGGGCATGTCCCCACGACACGGGTTTTCGGACGATTTTTCAGGCGGTTTGCGGTTTTGAAGACCGCCTGAAAAACCTGCCAAAAATGAGCACAACTGGGCTCTAAGGAAAACCTGTGCAGCAGTCCTCACTGCACGGGTTTTCCGCCCACGAGCCGCCCGCAAAATGTTCTGCATGCACATTCTTCCGTCCGGTTTACGGACGGAATATGTGCATGCAAGTGAATGTGAAGGGGGAGGGCTTTTCTCCTCTCATCGTGGAGAAAAACTGTCCCCCCAGCGGCCGTGGGGATGGCACATAAACTGGACAAATACCGCTCGGATAAACCGACCGGTATTTGTCCATTGCCGTTTGAACGCACCCTTATAGTGCAGGATGAGTTCTGGTTTCTGTTACCTGTCATTGCTGTCAATACTGGAATCATGATTAGTGTTGAGCGATTTTTATCGACAAAGTTGAAATCGGCAAGGTTTTTATGGTGATCGAAATTTTCAGATCATGCAATAATTAAGGTTAAAATCTGTGCATTCATTTTATTAAGATCGCGCCATTTTTCGGCGCTTCCTGTAATTTTGGCGGCCAGGGAAATCAGATGACAGAATAGAGCAGGGTGAGATGTGTGTGCGACGTCATGACTGGGATGTGTATGGTTGCGATTGGCCGGAAAAATCACATGACCTCGTATTACATAGAACAGCGTTTCCTGTTCAGCTTAGTGTCTCTCAGCGTCTATGGAATAGGACGTGCGCTCTGCCTGTGGCCAAAAGCTCAGCGAAATTAGTCTATTTCTGCACAGAGAAACCCCTACTATTAGCTGTGATCCTCCAAATTTAGTTAGATTAGAGATTTGAAGATTTTATGTAGTTAGCTAGAGAATTTTTAACGCAGCATCGACCGCTGTAAAGTCACGGAGGGAGAGGGGGGGGGGGGGGCGGGGCGAACACAGACAAGCTAGAGCTAAAAATAACAATGGATAAAGTTAACCAAGACTTAGTGTTGACATTGGAGTGGAATTTGGTTATTATTAACAGTTTGCTATTGAAAATATTTCCGGATATTGGGCAAGCCTGAACTTATATGGATACACTTCATTTCTAGTATCTGCAGGTCTCTTTGTTAGGGGGCAAAACTCCACTTTTTATTATCAGTATACATTTCAGATAGGTGTTCATTTTCAATTTTTTTCCCCATTCCACCCGTGTTGATATATCCACCTTGCAGTTAAGTTACCATCCAGCAAATTTTTAGTCAGCACAGGTTGTTTGTTGCCAAAAATACTGTGTATCATACGAAAACATAACAGATACGGTTTTTTGACTTTTGCGCACCCCGCTTTGTTCATTGACGCAGCATCCACGTAAATCTTTAAAACAGCAATTCTATAGTCACCACAGGTGAATTGAAAGGTGCAAAAAATACCGTGTATTATACGAAAACATAACAGATATGTGTTTTTTGACTTTTGCGCACCCAGCTTTGTTCATTGATGCAGCATCCACGTAAATCTTAAAACAGCAATTCTATAGTCACCACAGGTGAATTGAAAGGTGCAAAAAATAACATGTATTATACGAAAACATAACAGATACGTGTTTTTTGACTTTTGCGCACATAGCTTTGTTCATTGACTCAGCTTCCTGGTATATATTAAAACAGCAATTCTATAGTCACCACAGGTGAATTGAAAGGTGCAAAAAATACCGTGTATTATACAAAAACATAACAGATACGTGTTTTTTGACTTTTGCGCACCCAGCTTTGTTCATTGACGCAGCATCCACGTAAATCTTAAAACAGCAATTCTATAGTCACCACAGGAGAAATGAAAGGTGCAAAAAAAACCGTGTAAAAACAGAAAACATAAACAGATACGTGTTTTTTTACTTTTGCGCACCCAGTTTGTTCATTGACGGCAGTTTCCACGTAAATCTTAAAAACAGCAATTCTATATTATCACCACAGGTGAATTGAAAGGTACAAAAAATACCGTGTATTATCGAAAAATAACAGATACGTGTTTTTGACTTTTGCGCACCCAGCTTTGTTCATTGACGCAGCATCCACGTAAATCTTAAAACCAGCAATTCTATGTCACCACAGGTGAATTGAAAGGTGCAAAAAATACTGTGTATTATACGAAAAAATAAACAGATACGTGTTTTTTTTACTTTTGCGCACCCAGCTTTGTTCATTGACGCAGCATCCCCGTAAATCTTAAAACAGCAATTCTATAGTCACCACAGGTGAATTGAAAGGTGCAAAAAATACCGTGTATTATACGAAAACATAACAGATACGTGTTTTTTGACTTTTGCCCAGTCCAGATTTGTTGATAGACACCCTTTCAGTTAAATTTGAATCAGCAATAGTTTTGATTAGAGGGATTTGAGAATAGCTTGATTTGCCGTCTTTCAATAAGAGACTTTCCCAAAACTATTCCATACCTTTTCAAATTTTTTATTTTTTTACAGGACGAAATGCAGGTGGTAAGCGAGCAAAGGGGGGTTAGCAATGGAGGTAGAGGTAAAAAGAAAAGGTGCTCCTTCCGTGTGGCGAAACACCATGCCCGCGGATCGTCAGTTGAGGACCGTAGGCCTACATCGCTGGGTCAGGGCCCTGGAATCTAAGTAAACAAAAACATCGTCGCCAATTGTCCTTCAGTGGTTAATTGAACTGCATCTGCAGTCTTACTCCCGTCTCCAGTCACGGCCACAATGTGGGATCAGCTCTTTGCACCGTAACTGAAGAGCCAAATGTAAACTGTGTCCCACCCTGTGGAAAATCCTTTGTCTGAAGACCTTTTGATGAAAAAAATGGGTTGGGGAGAAGGCATTTTTAAAAAGATCAGAGGATGTTTTAGTCTGCTTGACGCCCGTTACTGATCCCCATCAGAGGAGGTGAAGGAAGCCGGTCAATCGGCAAAAATCCCGGGCGGTCGGAAAAACGCCTTGCAGTCCCCCCTTGTTTGTAGCCGACAGCTTCTGGATGCAGAAAGTCGGGAGACCAAGTCACCGTGTTGTGATGATGTTTTATGAGACATTGCGGATCCACCCTGGTCTTTTCGCAGAATTTGCTTGCGGGGAGTGTTTCACGTGGAGAGGGGAAGCGATGGGGTGTGTAATGGGGCCCCGCCACAAAAAGGGGAGGGCGGTCGCAAAAAGGGTCCCCTAAAATGATTCCCCCACCCACGGTCAGCGAAAACCCCGCTCTCGCTTATGCCATCAAAAAGGCCCAGGACCTCTCAAGCTGGGCCTTCTTTGAGCAAGCCTCTGATTCACCAGCGTTTATGCCGCCTTTGCCGTAAACGCATAAGTAGAGCAGAACCTTAAGGGGTTAAAACCCCCACAAACTATCTAGTACATGCAGCGAATGCATGATTTTGAAAGGGAGGGAAAAACATTTGGAAAAAAAAGGCAGACGACGCCGGGCTCCAACACTGTAAACCCCTTGTCTCCCTCCTCCCCCTCCGCCCCAAACCAAGCGTTCCTCAGTGCCCATGTCTTCAGAGTCATGATGGGGGTCCCCCTGCTTCAGCCTCCCCCGTGGGGCCCGGGGAGTACCCCAGCCCCACCAGAGCCCCACCTCCCCCTTTCCCCTTCCGCCAGTTTGACGACCTGCACGCCTTTTACAGCGGCCAGTCTAGCGCCAGCCTTCTGTCTTCCAGGTTTGGGGCAGAAAAAACCATTTTAAACCAAAACCACCCCAAAGCCAAAAAGCTAAATGTGGGCATTCCCAGGCTTTTGCCTTGGAATTGTTGTTTTCCGTTGGTGGCACAGATGGGTTCCGCCACGTCAGGGCCCTTGTTTCCCCAATACCGATGCCGAGCAGGCATTTCTTTGCCGGGAAAAAACCCGCCCTCCCCTGGCCGCCCGTGTCATCTAAAATTTCAAGCCGTTGTCTGATCTGTGCCCGGGAAAGCCATTACCACCTACCATGGACTAGTAACCCGGGCCCAAGGCCCGCTAATCCTGTGACGCTCACTGGGTGAGCGGGGGTGGATGCTCTGGGATTGACGGGGCTCTCAGGCTTGGCGCACGTCTTCCAAAGCAGGGTGGTCGGGCTTTTCCCCCCCAAGGCCCTTGGTGGAATCACGTGCCGGGGACACCGGGCCGTGTTGAAATTAATCTGCTTGGAGACCGTCCACACACGGTCAGGGTGTGGCGGCTCTCGCAACGAGACCGAGGCTGGTGGGTGACAAGAACTTGTGCCAGGAAAGGGTGGTGTGCGATTAACGGGCAAAATTGGGGCCCGCCCTTAAGATCGGTGGCTGGAGCACACCCCTTGCCTGGCACAGTCATGAACCTTGTCGTCCGAAAATTTTAAAGAGCTACCGGGGGTCTGGTGCCTGCTAAAAGAAGGCTCGGGTTTGAGTTCGCATTCCCCCATTGCCCCCTGCTTCGTCCCTGGCTGGTTGCGGGTTTCCGCTCGGCCCCTCCCCGGTCAACCGTCTCATTGTTGCGTGGCAACACGCGGGGAATTCCACCTCCCCATGCTCCAGGATTGGGGAGCAGGCAATGCCATTCACGGGACAAAGTGAACATGGCCTGACAAGCAGCGGTTTTGGGCCCTCGGGGGTGCTGAGCCACCGGAGTGGAGGAGGTGAAAGAGCTCGCCCCCCTTTGGTCAGTTTTGAAGAAAGCCACCAAAAGGGTGGGACGATGCCTTGTCAGCATGAGCTTTTGGGGTGATCTTAGTTCTGGAGAACGAGGGGTTGGACACTTGAAAATTCAGGTCCTGCCGCGAGGAGGAGGAGAGGACAAGATGCAGACACGGGGAGCCTTTTTCTCTCCGAAAAACCCAAGGCCCGAAGTTTTCATTTTTGGGGTTTTATTGGGCAGGGTTTCAGGGTCCAGAGTAGTGCAAGGGGCACCTAAGTTTCGGGAATATCTGGGGCAAGTCAGGGCTGGTTGAAGCTGTGCCGGAGGAAGCGGAGGAGGAGGAGGAGGTTTTCCCTAGACCACGACGTCCCTCCCTTGGAAAAAGGGGTTTGGTGTAAATTTTAGGCAGATGGGGAAGATGAGTTTGTAGTGCCCTCAACCCCCGAGGCTTGGGAACTTATGGCTCCTCTCTAATGGGCTTGGATGGGCTCCATTTCCTCCAAAAATGATCCTCGATTAAGGAACAAAAAAAACAACGTTATGGGTGGCCCCCCCCTGGATCCCCCGGGCAAAAACAAAAATCAGCATTTTTTCCACCCCCAAAAAGAGAGTAAAATGAGGAAAAAGGAGACCTTGCTGATTGATCAACTGGAGACATTGTTGCGTTGCTTCACGTTCTTCAAATGTCATGGTGGGAAAAACGCCGGCGGGGAAAGGGGAAGAGTGCCCAAATAGCCTAGCGGTAGGAGCGGGCGTCGGGCGCAGCGGGGGCCAAGGTGGCGAAACCTAATGGGTGACCCCTGGCAATCTTTATTTACCACCTCACCCAAGCATGCAAAGAGGGGCACGATTCAACCCCGAGACCAGCTTTAAAATCATGGTGCACGGGCTATCTGGTCCAAACACCCCATGTTTTTTTATGTGTTCGGACCCAATAGATTCTCGGTATCCCAAAAAAGGAGAATGGCCCGGGGGCTGCCCCCGCCATGAGGTGTTGTCCTGCCCCGCAGCCCGCGTCAATCTGAGCGGACCCTTTACACAGCCCGGGGGAATCATTACGAAAAAGCATCCGGTTTTTCCCCGATAAAGTGGATCGTTTTTGACTTTCATCAAAATGAATCAGGCATGGATCTCTGAAATTTGTGGCCCCCAAATTTCAAGGTCTCCGATTTTTTTGCTGGTTACTTCACTTCCTTCCAACAGAATTTGGTCCTCTTGAAAACTTTTTTTAAAAAGATCTTTCTTTTCTGCATTTTTATTCCCCAATTCCCAAAAGTTCATTTTTTTGGTTTTGCGTGAGGAGACTAAAAAACCCAAGGGTTTTATGACAAAACCATTTCCATTTACTCACTTTTTCTTTAGAATTTTTACATTGTCTTTGGGTTTTGGGGGTTATGTTGCCTCACAATTTTTAAAGTGGCTGAGAAGTCTTTTTTATAATTTTTTGGGGTCATGTTGCTGTGTTACAGCAATTTTCATGGTCCTTTGGAACAGAAATGGGCTTTAAAATGGATTTCCCTTAAATTTTTTACAGTGGGGTGAGAATTCATTTTTATAATTTTTTTGGGGATGCTGCTTTGAAATGCAGCAAAACTAAGGTCCCATTCTAAAAATTGTTGTTTTAAAAAATTTGTTCTTCACAATTTTCAAAAGTGGTCATGGGTCAGTTTTGAATTTTTGGGGGCATTTTGCTGTGACATGCGCATACTAAGGTCCTATTTTTAAAAAAAGTTTTTCTAACAGACATTTTTTTTTCCACAATGGTCAAGACTGGGGTCAAGGGTGATGGGGCGTCGAAAAAAGGGAAAAGGTGGACACGTTAATGGACACATATTGCAAAATGACTTGTTTTTGCAAGACTTTAACTTTTGCTTTTTAATCCCCTTTTTTGAACAAAACCCCTTTTAATAAATTATTAAAGGAAACAAAGATGGTGGGTTCCATCTGATTTTAAAAATGGTTTTCTAGAATTAAAGTACTAAAAAACTTGCATTTTCAAAATAGCTTTTTAAAAAAAAAAATTTCCCCCTGAATTATCAAGGGAGGTGCAAAAAAATTTGGGACCAGTTGTAGGTTATTCAGAGGACATGGAGTATGGGCAGGGGACAGGAAAAAAAGTACAGAGACCTTTTTCCTAAAACCCATGTTGAGAAAAAATGAAAAAAAGGGGAATCCCCAAGATAAAGGGCCCCGGGGTGAAAACGGGGAAGGGGTTTAAAACCCCCCAGTTTTTCCAAGTGTTGTAAAATTGGTCCACACCCCATATGGAGGGGCAAGCGTTTCCCCAAGGTTTTGGGACTGTTTTATGGGGGAAAGGTGGAGTTCCTCATTTTCCGTTTCCCGAAACCCCTGCTTCAGCCGGGACGGGTTTTCGTTTTGCGCGTCATCGGGGCCCTTTTTTAACCCTGGTTTTAAATTAGAGGGAAGGAAAAGCCAGTCTGGGTTTCCCCAAGCACCCACTGTAACCCCGGCCCTTTTTTAGGTCATGCTGGGGCCCCAGGACAGGTTTTAGTCAATTCCAGTGAAAACTAAAATGGGGGTTTAAAAAGGGGAACCCCCTTTTTCCCGGAATTTTTTAAATTTTGGGGGTTTTTTCAGGTTTGGGGCTCATGCTGTTCCCCAAGGACGGTATAGTAAATGTTAGTAAAAATTTTAAATTGGTGGTTTAAAAAGGATCCGTTTTCCGGCATTTTTTTAAATGTGGGGGTCTTTTGGGGTTTTGGGGGCTCATGTTTGTGGCCCAGGACAGGAAATTAGTAAATTTGCCCAGTTAACTAAAATGGGGGTTTGAAAGACCCTTTTTTTCCCGGGCATTTTTTAAAATTCGGGGGGGTTTTTAGGGTTTGTCGTTCATGCTTTTCCCCGGGAAACGGTATTTTTAAAAGCCCAGGGGAAACAAAAATGGTGGTTAAAAGACCCCTTTTTTCCCGGCATTTTTTAAAATCGGGGGGGGCCCATGCAGGTTTGGGGCTCATGCTGCGTTCCAGGACGGGGTTATTCAATGTCAGTTAAAGGGTTAAAAAGATGTTTAAATTTATCTGCTTCTGCCACTTTTTAATTTGTGGGGGATGCGGGTTTAAAGGGTCTTGCTTTTGGTACAAGACGGGATAGTGAATTTGGTGTGGTTTTTTTTTCTGGGGTTTTTATAACCTAAGTGTGTTGCCAAAAGATGTAGCATTTTATCCTTTTGACTTTTGTGGGGGTTTAATTCCAGCTTTTTCCCCCCTGTTTGGGTTAAAAATTGAAGGTGTTGTTGCTCTCCCATAGCTTTAATGGTCTCGCTCAAAAATCGATCTCCATATCAAAAAAAACCTTATGTTGGTGGCCGACTATGGGAACTTTGGGCCCGAGGGTGGGTGGGAAACGAATCGCTAAACCACTAATCTTGATGCATGGTACGGGGAAATTTAAAAAATGTTTTTTCCCTTTTCACTTTGAAAAGCCCCATTGTTGATTTGTTGCTAATTTCCAAAGACACTATCATAAAATGTTTGCTGTGGATTTGCTTCATCCTGGGGGAATATCTTGTCGATATTTTAATTCATAGTACTAACCCAAATGTAAAAATCTTTTTCAAGCAAAACATTTCCCGTTCAAACTATAAATAATTGTCCTTTGTTTGTTTCCCCCAAAATTTGAAAAATTGGTAAAAAGTGTCCTACAAGTGGACCTAATTTCTTTCTGCACAAATAAAATTTTTTTTCCACATAATAATAATAATTCGAATCAAAATCCAAATATTTATCCAACTTGGCGGGTTTACTAGCATAAATTGAAAAATTCAACTCCCTTAAATCTACAATTTCCCTTTTCCACTTTTATTATCACTGGATTGTAAAGCAGAAAAAAATTTTATAAAAATATTCCAAAAAAAACCAAATGGGGCTATTGATCATTTTCCAACCCAACAAGTTCCTTACACAAATCGAAAGCTTTCCGAATACCCCTCATACTATTCACTGACATTGTTGTTTTGTATTGGATAAAGGGGGCCAAAATAAGTATCGATAGAAACAAAAATTTTTTGACACCCTGCCAGAAGTATAAGTCCGGTATAAGCAAAAAGTTCCTCTTATGATATATTTTTTCATGCCTTTTTTCCATAAGCACTGTTTCATCCTTCTAAGTTTGTACATAAAAATTCCCGAAAACTGCAATGAGGCAGGGTATTGACATTAAGGGGGGATCAATCCCCTCACAAATCACATGGCCCCTGCGTTTTCCCTCTTTTTTACAAAACATTTCCCCCTTTTTCCCCCCGCACCCCATTACAATACCAAAACTTTTACCTTAAATGATTTTTTGTATAATAAAAAAAATACGGGGGAAAAAAAAATGTTGTACCAAAAGGCCCATCACATAAAACTATACAAACAACTGGGAATTACCAACAACTACAGTCTTGAGGAATACCTAGATTTTCAAAATTCTAACTAAAGTAATTTTGCAGAAAATAGCAAACAAGTAAGCTAGCGGGCCTAAAATGCCCGGGTTATGCATTCTAGCGTTAAGGCTGTGGATAGAGATGGGCGAATCGATTCTAACTAACTGGAATTCGTTTAGAATTTCAGGAAAACTTCGGTTCTGCACGAAGCCGAAGATTAGGTGATTCGCGGGAACGAAGCGTGTTTTTAATTGCTAAAATTGCCGCAAGCACATGGCGTTAAATGGAGCAGAGAACTCTGGGAGGAAGAAAGGAGGACCCTCAATGACATGTGCAGACATGAAGCCACTCAGAGACCCGTGGGATTCTGTGACGTCACAGCACTATATAAGTGCGGACGGGACCCTCGCTACCACATTCCTCTCGTTGTGTCCTGGCATAGCGTCTCTGCTGCTGAGCCTGCTCTTACACACAAAATCTAAATATACAGCTTTACTTAGCGATTGGGGAGGGGGAAAAAGACCATTACAAGCCTGTTCCTTGCTCACTCACTCAGTTTTCTGTATCTGCTGCTACACAGATCTCATTATACAGCTTTATTCAGCGAGTGTGGAGGGGGAAAAAGTCCACTATATGTCTGTTACTTTCTCACTCAGCGTTCTGGATCCCTTGCTCTATAAAAACTCATTCTGAAAGAAGCTGCTTTTATCAGAGATTTGGGGCTCAGTTGCCTAAATTAAGGGCCACCAGCGTTATCATTTTGTTTAGTTTGTGGGGTTTTTCTCTCATGGTGTAAGGGGGGTTTGTAATTCTGCCCCATATACATTGCAATCTCACTTGTTGTATTATTAGGGAATTTCAGTTTCTAAAAATCCACTCATTCCTGATACTATTGTATTGGGAGTGAAATAGAGTGCTTTTTTCTGTCCGCCATCATTTAAATCTCACCTGTTGTATTACACTGTGTTCCAAATTATTATGCAAAAAAGTGTTTAGGAGTGATAAGGTAAGAATTTTTTTGTTTGCCGGTTTTAAAAATCATGATGGTGATGTGTGTCAGGGCTCTTTATATCAAATGAAAGCATTTGCAGACACCCGTGCTAATTAAATTTGGCAGGTGTGTCTAATTAAAGGCAAGACTACTTAAGAAGGCTGTCCCCCAGTATATAGCAGCCTACATTTTCAGCCAAATGGGAAAAAAAGGATGTGTGGCTGCTGAGAAGCAACAAATTTCGGAGTGTTTTAGGTTAAGGCATGACTACAAACAACATTGCCAAGACACTTCACGTGATCATCGCACAATCAAGAAGTTTGTAGCTTTATTCCCACACACACGTGTGCGTGCTGATAAGGGAAAATTGAGGACTCTTTCCAAAGGCTATTACGTCATGTTAAAAGAGCAGCTGCAAAAATGCCTTGTCATAGCAGCATACAAGATTTTGAAGCTACTGGTGCCTCCAATGTCCCCCGAACAAAAGATGCAGAGTCCTTCAGGGTTTTTCAGCTGTGCGTAAGCCATCCTGTCGACCTCCCCTATCCGCACAAAAGCAGAAACGGCTCCCGTGGGACAAAAATTAATGAAATGACTTCAAAACTGTTTTGTTCACCGATGAGTGCCGTCAAAGCTCGATGGTCCAATGGTGGAGGGAGGATGGCTGGTTTATGGACACCCCATGCAAACCGGCTACGGCCAACAAGGAGGGGGGTGGAGTAAAATTTGGGCGGGTCAGGGGGAGAGAATCGTCGGCCCCTTTAGGGTCCCAGAAAGTGTAAAGAGAACTCCATAAAGATGTGGGTTTTCTCAAATAGCACTTCCTCCCTGGTTCAAGAAGAACGTGCGTTCCGCAGCAAGATATTTTCATGCATGATAAAAGCACCCTTCATGCTGCAAATAACACATCTCTGGCTGCTATGGGGAAAAAAAGGGAAAAAATTATGGTGGGCTCCCATGCCCCCTGACCTCAACCCATTTGGAACACTGGGAATCATCAAAAAAGGGGTGTCTATGATGGGGGAGGGAGTTCAATCTAAGCAACGCTCGGGGGGTATTCTGTCCTATGAAAAAAAATTAAAGCAAAAAAAAGATCTAAAAACCCGACAAATTTAATGGGGCGAGGAGTTCAAAGCTCATTTCGAACAAGGGGTCCAAAGTGCACATGTAACATCACCTAGAATAATTTTTGACTTGAAAACTGTTTGTTTTATTTTGTAACAACCTCCCTAAGCTTATAATTTCACAAATGACCATTTTTTTGTTCTTGTAAAAAAATTGCAAAGGTTTGAAAACTCTGCTGTGAATAATAATTTAGAAATGCATTTTGAGTTTTTTTTTTTTTCTTATAAAATTTTACAGTTATATAGGCAAGTTTGTTCAAAAACCTTTCAATTTATACTCTAATAGTTGTTGACTGGAAAATTACAAGACTCAATTTCATATAGGTAATTTTGGAAAACAAGAGAAAATATTATTTGCATAATAATTTGGAACACAGTGTATTAGGGACTTTCAGATTCTAAAAATCCACTCAATCCTGATAGTGTTGTATTTCGATTGAAATACAGACTGCTTTTTTGTCCGCCATTATTAAAATTTCTCCTGCTGTATTATTAGGGAATTTTAAATTCAAGTAATCCACTGAATCCTGTGTTACTGTGGCATTGGATTTGAAATACAGACCGCTTTTTTGTCCGCCATTATTTAAATTTCTCCTGCTGTATTATTAGGGAATTTTAAATTCAAGTAATCACTCAATCCTGTGTTACTGTTGTATTGGGATTGAAATACAAAACCGCTTTTTTGTCCGCCCTTATTTAAATTTCTCTGCTGTATTTTTAGGGAATTTTAAATTAAAGTAATCCACTCAACCCTGTGTTACTGTGTATTGGGATAAATACAGACTGCTTTTTTGTCCGCAATTATTTAAATTTCTCCTGCTCTATTATCAGGGAATTTTAAATTCAAGTAATCCACTCAATCCTGTGTCACTGTTGTATTGGGATTGAAATACAGACCGCTTTTTTGCCCGCTATTATTTAAAGGAGTTGTCTCCCTACAGAGTTTCAAAGGATGCATGAATAAAATTTACTTGCCCTTCCTGGTTAAGGACTGACTAATTTGCATCAGTTTGGGTGCTTGAACAGCTCCTTGCTGTGCTGTGCTTTCAGTTGCTAATTAGATCAGATTAGCTTCTCAAACTACTAACAGGACTTCTTATCTGATCCCTCAAACAAAAGCACTAATTACAGTTCTGCTTATTTTACATAAATCAAGCTTTTTACTGCTCGCAGCATGGACACTGCCACTACCTGTGTGATGACCTCACTCACTGCTATCTCATAGAACAAACAGCAGGGGGAGAATTGTTTACAGGTCAGTTACTGAGGGAGGGATCGTCAGTTGCAGGACCGTCAGGCCTGTCATCGCTGGGTCAGGGCCCTGTGAATCTAAGTAACGAACATCATCGCCAATCTGTCCTTCAGTGGTTAATGCAACCTGCAACTAGCAGTCTTACCTCCTCGTCCTCCCAGTCACGGCCACAAATGTCATCATCAGCATCATCAGCATCCGTCCCAACATGAAGCAGCCCAAATGTCAACTCGTGTAACCCACCCCTGTGGATAACCATTTTTCTGAAGACCTCTTTGATGACAAAATGCGGTTGGGGTCAGAAGGCATGTTAAAAGATCAAGGGATGATTTAGTCTGCTTGACGCCCAGTTACTGATGCCAGAGGAGGTGAAGGAAGCGGTCAATCGGCAAAATCCCCGGGCGGTCGGCAACGCCTTGCAGTTTCCCTTGCTTGTAGCCCACAGCTTCTGGATGCAAAAAAGTCAGGACGACCAAGTCACCTGTGTTGATGATGATGATGATGACGACATTGCGGATCCTCTGGTCTTTTCCGCAGAATTTGCTTGCGAGTGCTTCATCAGTGGACGAGGAGGAAGACGATGGTGGTAGTGTCAATACGGGTCCAGCACAAAAAGGGAGAGGGCGGGGTCGCAGAAGTCCGCTGATATGATTCCGCAGCCACGGTCAGCGCAAACCACCGTAATCGCTTATCGCCGTCAAAAAGGTCCAGGACCTCTCAAGCCTGGGCCTTCTTTGAGCAAGCCTCTGATTCACCGGCGATGTCATATGCCGCCTTTGCCGTAACGCATAAGTAGAGGCAAGAACCTAAGTGGGTTAACCACCACCAACATGTCTAGTCACATGCAGCGAATGCATGAGTTGAAATGGAGGGAAACTTGGCAAAAAAGGCCAGACGATGCGGGCCATCCAACCACTGTCACACCTCTGTCTCTGTCTCCTCCTCCTCCGCCACCACCAAGCGTTCCTCAGTGCCCATGTCTCTCAGAGTAATGATCAGGGATCAGCTCCGCTTCAGCCTCCACCGTCGCCACGAGTACCACCAGCACCACCAGAGACCATTCCTACCTTCTCCTTCCGCCAGTTTGACGACCTGCACGCCGTACAGCGGCCAGTCTAGCAGCCAGCCTTCTGTCTTCCAGGTTTGGGAGCAGAAGAAACACTTTAAACCAAACCATCCCAAAGCCAAAAGCCTGAATGTCGGCATTGCCAGGCTTTTGGCCTTGGAAATGTTGCCTTTCCATCTGGTGGACACAGATGGGTTCCGCCACGTCATGGCCCTTGCTTGCCCCCAATACCAGATGCCGAGCAGGCATTTCTTTGCCAGAAAAGCCGTCCCTGCCCTGGCCAGCCACGTGTCATCTAAAATTTCAAGCGCGTTGTCTGCATCTGTGTCCGGAAAAGTCCATCTCACCAACTAAACATGGACTAGTAAGCACGGCCAAGGCCGCTATATCTCTGTGACAGCTCACTGGGTGAGCTGAGGGGATGTCTCTGGGGGAGATGGTGGCTCTCAGGCTCGGCGCACGCTCTTCAAAACCGCAGGGATGGTGCAGGGCTCTTTCCCCCAAGGTCCTCTGGTGGCATCACGTGCCCAGAGACACCAGGCCGTGTTGAAATGAATCTGTCTTGGAGACCGTCCACACACAGGTCAGGAGCTGTGGACGGCTCTCCGCAACGAGACAGAGCGCTGGCTGGGTGACAAGAACTGTGCTGTGCTTTCAGTTGCTAAATAGATCAGATTAGCTTCTCAAACTACTAACAGGACTTATTATCTGATCCCTCAAACAAAAACCCTAATTACAGTTCTGTTTATTTTACATAAATCAAGCTTTTTACTGCTCAGCAGCATGGACACTGCCGCGACCTGTGTGATGACCTCACTCACTGCTATCTCATAGAACAAACATCAGGGGGAGAATTGTTTACAGGTCATTTACTGAGGGAACTAAAATAGCCAGGGAGGTCATAAATTCACTTGTATCTCCTTAGGGAAAACAGAGGAACAAAGCAATATATTTGGAAAATGTCTTTATTTTGTGTTCTCTACAATTTGAAAGCTATTCTTTGTAGCGAGACAACCCCTTTAAATTTCTCCTGTTGTATTATTAGGGAATTTTAAATTCAAATAATCCACTCAATCCTGTGTTACCGTTTTATTGGGATTGAAATACAGACCGCTTTTTTGTCCGTCATTATTTAAATTTCTCCTGCTGTATTATTAGGGAATTTCAGATTCTGGGAATCCTCTATCCTGTTAGTGTTGTACTTGGAGTGAAATACAGGGTGTGTATTTATCATATACAGACATCTTCATTAAACAGAGTCTGTAAATTTTTGATCAGACAATATGTCAGACAGAGAGGTGGCAGGCTCTTCACATGCGAGTGGCAGTGGCACAAACGTTCCTGGAGCAGGCACAGGTCGCATCACAGTAAGGGGACGTCGCAGCAGGGGTGACTCGGGGGGTTGGGGGGCAGAACTGCCGGTGTCATCTAGTGGCCGTGTGTTGACCACCAACCCAAGGGTTCTTGATTGGTTGACTAGGTCATCCACTTCCTCCCAGATGACATCTGACAACCCCAGCCAAGAGTCGGTGGGAACGTCAGACACAACCCTTAGTTGGCATGACCCGGGAGTGGCTCAGCGGCCCTCACCTGTCCTCAACCCACCTCTGCCCCATTCAGTTCCCTCAGCCAGAGATCTACTAAGTGGTCTGGGCTCAGTGCCACTATACAGCGAGGAAGAACTCTTTGAAGACAGTCAGCAGCGACTTGGCAGCGAAAAGATGGGGCAGACATCCGCTGCTTCTTGCAGTAGACAGGAAAGTAGTGATTTGGAGAGTGGCACGGGAGGTTATGTTGCAAGCAGTCAGGCTCTGCATACTGAGACCGTTGAGGATAATAGCAGTGACGGGCAAACACAAATCGAAGATGATGTAGTTGATCGCACTTTGGAGCCAGGTGAAGCAAGGGCTTCATTATCATCATCGGGAGCAGAGGGTGTCAGCTTGCGCATCAGGCAGCGGCACAGCCAGCAAGTCGGTAGTGTGGCCGGGAGTCAGCAGGGTGGCAGCAGGGCGAGGTCGGGAGCTAAATGGCCATGGGGTTAAAAACCCACTTCGCAGGTCCAAGAAAGTAGTGGCACAGGGGCTCAGCGAGGCAACGGTGTTAGTAGTCACTCAGTGCGGAGCATTGGCGGTAAAATCACCTACTCGGCGGTGTGGCAGTTTTTTGCTAAGACACCAGAGAAGTTGAACATGTGTATATGTAGAATCTGCGGGCAAAAAGTGAAGCGTGGCCAGGGAGCTAACGTTGGCACCACAGCCCTGCATCAACACATGCGGCGTCACCATTCAGTGGCCTGTGAGAACGGTGTCTCAGATGTGGTGGTCCATCCTGCCGCAGCAACAGCAGCAGCACCCAGTGGCACGCATTCCATTGCATCCAGTCAATGCTCCAACACCTCTGCCGAAGGGAGCTGATTGTCTTTGCCATCATCTCCCGGACCAGATCTGCTCCTCGCCAGTCGTGGCGCCAGCAGTCGTTCAACGAGGCGATTGCCAAGAGACAACAGTATGCGTCCAACCATAAGGTGCAGAAGCTGACCGTGCTCCTGTCCAAGTTGTTGGTACTGCAGTCCCTCCCTTTACAAGTGGTGGACTCTGCACTGTTCAGAGAACTAATGGCTTGTGCCGAGCCGAGGGGGAGAGTTCCAAGCTGTAATTTCTTTTCCAAAAAGGCAGTACCAGCCCTTCTCACATATGTAGAACAGAAGGTGGGCCAGTCCTTGAGCCTATCAGTTTCTTCCAAGGTGCACGGCAGTGCGGACATGTGGAGCTGTAACTACGGTCAGGGACAGTACATGTCCTTTACGGCCCAGCTGCACCAACAATTTGCCGCTTTCTCCTCCATGTTGTCAAACTGCTGCTCCTGCGCCAATGTCCGCCTCCTCCTCCACCACCACCTCAGCCTCCACAAGTCTAAGTGCTGCTCCATCTTACCACATGTGCAGGGCACAGCGGTGTCAGAGTTCTAAACCTGGTTTGCCTGGGCACACAGGGGAGGAACTGCTCCGCATCATGCAGCAAGAAATCGATGTGTAGCTTTCTCCGCGCCAACTGCAAATCGGAACCACGGTGACGGACAATGGGATTAACATGGTGTCCAAGCTGCACCAAGTAGGGATGGTCCATGCGCCCTGTATTGTGCACGTGTTCAATATGATTGTGAAAAGGTTCCTGAAGTCTTCCACCGATCTTAAAGACATTCTAAAAATGGGCAGGAAACTATGCATGCATTTCATCCATTCCTACAAAGCCAGGCACACCCTCCTCGAGCTGCTGCTGCAGATTGGCCTCCCCCAACACGCGATATGGGGTGTTTCCACCCCCTTGGAATTCCAGCCCCACCTGTTGAAGACCCACGAATGAAAAAGAGAAAGGCATTAAGATTTTTTGGGTGATCCCAAACGGGGGGGGAGTATACCCCGTGTAACCCTTTTATGTCACCCTGGGTCATTTGGGGGACACCCCCGTTTGCTGAGGGTTTGAGGGAGCCCCGTTTAAAAAACCAGGGGTACCCGGAAGAAAAACGTCATTTCCCCTGCTTTTATGTCCTGGGGGGAAAAAATGTTGCAAAAAACTGTCTGGACAGGGCACTGGGGAGCGGCGACCCACATCTCGCCCGGGCCCCATGAGTCCCCCCTGGGGGGTGAACTGGAGGAGGGGGAAAGGGGGAAATTTTAACAAGCCCTTTTCCCGGTGAAATGGTGGGTTTTTTTACCCCGGTGACAGGAGAGGAGGGGCAGGAGCACCCAGGAGGGGAGATGGAAAATGGGAAGGGTGAAAGGGAAAAATGACCCCCCGCACCATGGCAAGGGAAAATAGGAGATGGAAAACAGTGAGTCCCCCAGAGTACTTGGCGATGGGCCCCCCCAGCGTGTGATTTGCCTTGGGGTGACGCCCAATAGTCAGAAACCGGGCAGGGGCGATGACTTCTGGCCCCCACCCTATTGGACCCCCCGCACCGGTCCAAAATCGGGACTTTTTCCCAGCGCGAGAGGAGGGAAAAATTTGGGTGTACTATAGAGAAATCCGTGTATTTTTGGCCGCTGTCCGTATGGGCGGATCGCCCACCCCTCTTCAGGTTGCCCAGGGGGTTCCCATTGCTCACGTCCCCTGCCAAAAGGGGTTTTTTTTTTTTCTTTTTTTGGGGGGGTGGGGGAGGGGGCGTAGCAGCCCAAGTACACCCTAGTTGGAGTCGTTGATAGCAGTTTCCCTTCACCCCCTAGTGAGGGAGTAGGGGAGGCCCTGGAGCAGCCCCAAACCAGAGGTGGGGGCCCTTTTGGACGCATTGCCCCCCTTAAAACCCGGGGACTCCCTGGGAAGCCCAAACGGTTGTGTGGTAAATTCCCGAGTTGCGGGGGAAAATTCCCCTCCCCCGGGGTAGTGGGGATCAGAGCGGGTGTTCAGTGCGGCGGGGCCAGGTTAAACCCAAGGAAAACCCCGTTTGTCCATCCGAAATGGGGAGAGCTGACCTTTGTAAAGATGAATCATGCGTGGATCAGTCAGGATTTCCACACACCAATGCCTTATGCATCGAATTAGATCAGCCTTGACGCCTCCCAAAACTTGAGAAATGAGTCTGGATTCTAACTACCTCCCTCAGCCACTGTTTTGATGCTGCCACCGCCTGAAGCCACAATCTGCTGCCAGTTGCTCCATTCCCTCCCACCATCTTTTCCGGGGATGGTATTGCACCGCCTCCACACTCTGTCATTGTGCCACTCTCTGACCTCATGCTGCTGCTGCTGATGCTGCTGCCGTTACCTCCACACTGTGTCATTGTGCCAATCTGTGACTGCATGCTGCTGCTGTTGCTGCCGTCACCTCCACACTGTGTCATTGTGCCACTCTATGACCTCATGCTGCTGCTGTTGCTGCCGTCACCTCCACACTGTGTCATTGTGCCACTCTATGACCTCATGCTGCTGCTGCTGATGCTGCTGCCGTTACCTCCACACTGTCATTGTGCCAATCTGTGACTTCATGCTGCTGCTGCTGCCGTCACCTCCACACTGTGTCATTGTGCCACTCTATGACCTAATGCTGATGATGCTGCTGCCGTAACCTCAACACTGTCATTGTGCCACTCTATGACCTCATGCTGCTGCTGTTGCTGCCGTCACCACTCACCACTGGTCATTGTGCCACTCTATGACCTCAGCTGCTGCTGTTGCTGCCGTCACCCCACACTGTGTCATTGTGCCACTTATGACCTCATGCTGCTGCTGTTGCTGCCGTCACCTCCACACTGTGTCATTGTGCCAATCTGTGGGCTCCTGATGTTGCTGCCAGCTCCAGAATTTGTCATTGTGCCATTTTATGACCTCATGCTGCTGCTGCTGCTGTTGCTACTGCTGCCGCCACCTCCACACTCTGACATTGTGCCACTCTCTGACCTCATGCTGCTGCTGTTGCTGCTGCCGTCACCTCCACACTCTGTCATTATGCCACTCTGTGGCCTACTCCTGTTGGTGCCACCTCCAGAACTTGTCATTGTGCCACTCTCTGACCTCATGCTGCTGCCGCTGTTGATGCCGTCTCCTCCACACTGTGTCATTGTACCATTTTGTGGGCTCGTGATGTTGCTGCCACCTCCAGAATTTGTCATTGTGCCACTCTGTGGCCTACTCATGCTACTACCAAGTGACCGCTGTCTCCGGGAAAACCCCTGTGGTTTCCTAATGCTGTTTCCAAACCCTCACCACTCTAATGACTTTGCCACATGTTTGGTTTTCCCTTTCTTTTCACCTGTGAGAAGGAATGGGAAGGATCAGGATTGTCTAGCCAAAAGCGGGATTTGGATACAGAACACAGAAGACATGCAAATATCCCGTTTACTGGTCATCTCTGTTTTCGATCAACTCCTGTTTGTTTTTGGCTTTAGCAATACTGATGGATTATTGATCGATTGAAAGCGGACACTGACGGATGAAAGGAAGGGCAAAATGATCAGAGATGTCAACGCAAAATTACTGCCGACACCCTCTCCACTCATTCAGGTGGCCTCTACATGTATCAGCGTTTAACAGAACAGGTTCTGTCATATTCTGTGACGGTTTAAAGCTCTGGCCTCATGGAGTGACCCCTGCTGTGACGTTCCCTTACTGTGCTGAGACCTGTGCCGGCTCCAATAACCTACTACTGTGTTCTTTGACGTTACCGTAGGATCTTAGCCCCTGTTTTTTTCCAGCTGGCGCTGCCATGACTTTATCAGGCTGCATTCCCGCTTCAGTTTTTGGTCAGTTTGCCCCGTAAATGCCAGGGAATTTTAGAGTGAAGCAATTCTAAGAGCGCGGAAGTCATGTGCATGTCATACTAAAACACAGCATTGTATGAAGACCAAACCAAGCTCCCTATGTATATTTGAGCATGGCACAATGTTCTACAGCACCCTACAGGCTCTCTGCAGCCAGGAAATAGCTGTTTTTTAACGCGATTCATCGCGAATATATTCAGATCGGAACAAATTTTGTCGGAAAATTGGGCGAACCAAATTTTTGAGAAATTCGTCCATCTCTAGCTGTGGACAGGAGTCTTTTATAAAGGTGACTATTTAAGTCTGTCTTTAATGCAGGTAACGAGTTGATTAGAAGCGTCTAACTAGTCTGTAGTAATCAGAACTCATAATGGTTGGTAGGGGATCAAATACTTATTTCTCTCAGCAAAATGAAAATAAATTTATGTAATTTATACATGTGATTTCTGGATTTTATTTTGGATATTCTATCTCTCAATGTTAAAATTAACCTACCCTTAAAATTAAAAACTGATTATGTCTTTGTCATTGGGCAAACTTGCAAAATCAGCAAGGGATTAAATAATTATTTCCTTCGCTGTAAATAAGGCCTTGTGTGGCCAAGGTAAAACACTGTTTTTATCTAGAAGAAAAAAAAGTGTATACCTCAGTTTGGCTAATAATCAGGAGATGTATGAAGCTCATAATTGCTCACAATTTTTTTTTCAGCAAACTATAGCTGTCTGAGCAATTCAAATGATCTCTGGCCTGATTCATAACTGCATCATTATTTACATTTTTCTGTTCTGTCATAGGAATAGAAAAAACAAAAATATTGGAGGTGCTGGATCAATTACATGACAGACACCAATGGATCTCATTAACTATCATAGAGTTCATCAAGTTTCCGTTATGTTGTCAATCATTTTATTGAAAAAAATAGCTCTTTGCATTGCACTGTTTTTCTGTAATTTTTGACAGAATCTGGGATAGAGACTCAGAACCTCCAACGCAGATGTGAACTAGCCTTACTCTTTTTATAGAAAGGCAAGGATCAAAATATTTCCAGTAGTGAGGAAACTCAGTGCAAAGTGCAATGCAAGGCTACCTCTTTAACCCCTTAAGCCGAACGCCTGAAAAGTAGTTAGTGACCAGAAATTTTTTTTAGTTTTTGCCTCCTTGTGTTTCAACAGTTGTAACTTTTTGATTTTTTCAATGACATAGTTGTATGAGACCTCGTTCTATTCGAGACAAGATGTACTGTATGGGGGGAGTAGTTTAAGTTCACTTACAAATAATTGCAGTATTTTTTATTTATTTATTTATTTTTTACACCATTCACATTTTACACTTAATAACTTGTTAGTTTAATTCTACAGGTTATTACGGTCGTGTGGATACCAAATATGTGTATGTTTGTTTGTGTAATTTATGCACAATAATTTTTTATTAAATATTTATTTTAATTTTATTATTTATTTTTTTATTCTTTTTTTTTACACTTTTCATGGGGTTTTTTATTTTATTTTTTTAATCCCCTGAAGTGAGAACTGTTTTACATATTTTTTATTTTTTTTACACTTAGCAATGTATTAGCATATTCATATATGCTAATACATTCTAATCTGTGTCAGTCTGACACAGGCAGTGATTAGGACAGCACACAGTGTGTCCTAGTCACTGGCTTAGTACACAGACAGCTCTGGGGCCACTCTAGGTCCCCAGGGCTGACTGTGCAGCCGTTCCCTGGGCTCTGTCGGGTGACCGGGTGTTCCGATCACCCCCCAGAGCAGGGGAACGCTTTGATTGCGCTGCGGTAACGCACCGCCGCAATCAAAGGGTTAAAGCACCGGGTTGCGGAGGTTTCCTTCGCTCCCCGATGCCTGCAGGAGATGCTCTCGGATCAGGGCTGTGTAGTACAGCCCCGATCCCAGCGCAGCTGCGGCGCCGAGTGCCGCAAACTCCGATGTCTGCGGCGACGCCAGAAGAGGTCAAAAGACGAATGACCTGCACCAGCTGACGCCAAAAGACGGTTCGCGGTCGTTAAGGAGTTAATAAGGTAGCTTTATTTCTCAATTAACCCCTTACTGACCTATGACGTATGAGTACGTCATAGCGCCGGTAAGCGGCTTTGAAACAGCAGCTAATTGCAGCTAACACCCGGCGGTTTCAGCGCAGGGGGGCGGCTTTGCCTGCCTGCACTTTTTAACCCCTTAGACAATGCGGCAAAGATGGCCACGGCGTCTAAATGAATTAAAAATGGTGCCGCGCACCATTCTTCAGCCCGATTGGAACATCAGCGATAAGATCGCTGAGTCCCGATGGGCTAACATGGCAGTGGGGAGCCTTGTGAAGGCTCTGATCGCTGCCATGTTCCAGTTTGCCCCAGTTTCGGCCATAGGCAGTAAGTGGGGAAACCGCCATCTTTGTACAGTCTAATGCATTGTCTATGCAATGCATTAGACTGTATTAACGATCGCGTCCCCTAGTGGTCAAGCACCATAGGGGGACTCAATGTTAATGTAAAAAAAAAAGAAATAAAGTTTTAAAGTACAAAAAAAAGTATTAAAAGTTAAAATCCCCCCCCCTTTGCCCATTTTACAAAAAAAACAATAGAATAATAAAAAAGTTATATATATATTTGGTATCGCCGCATCCGAAAAAGTCCGATCTACAAAAATATAACATCATTTATCCCATAAGCCGAACACCATAGAAGAAAAAAAATTCCAAACGGCAAAATTGTGTTTTTTCGTCATTACGTCGCATAAAAATTGGAATAAAAGTGATCAAAAAAGTCGCATGCGTTCCAAGCTTCAGCCCACAAAAAATGCACCCTCACAGACGTTGTAGATGTTAGTACAAAAAAGTTATTGGTCGCACAAAATGGCGCCACGGCGCAAATTTCAAAAATAGAAAATGTTTGGAATTTTTTTACAGTACCAAAACATAACGGAAACTATACATGTTTGGTATTGCCGCATGCGTATCAACCAGTAGAATACACATAACGCATCATTTTTACTGAAGAATAAACTTCATAAAAAAAAAACTCCAGCAAACATGGCGCAAGTACGCTTTTTTTTTCACATTTTGCCCCACTTAGAATATTTTTGCTGTTCCCCAGTATATTCTATAGTAATATGAATAACACCATTAGAAAGTACTGAAAGTAGGTGGAAAAATATAAAAAGTTATGGCTTTCAGAAGCTGAGGAGGAAAAAAATTTAGAGCCATATTATTATGACCGTCCATCAGGAAGGGGTTAATATTAGTAGCTATATACATGTACATAATTGTATCAGAGATATTGTATGCAAGTTCAGTAGCAACATATGTGAATTCAATTGTATCAGTGATACTGTAGGTGGCAGTGTATTTAAGGAAGGATTCTGAACAGGGTCACCCTTCGTGAGGTTACCCTATGGTTACAGCTAGAACAAGTGTAACAGTTGACGGGAGCTCAGCACGAACTGTAATGGATATAACGGGTCAGTGCATACTATAACAACCATAGAGAGAAAAGAAAAAACAAGGGAGCGCACAAATAGTGTGGTAAATTCAAAAAATACACAATAAAATAAGGGGCGATTTTGCTCACCTTGTGGTGCTGTTCAGCTAATTTAGAAGCACAACACACATAAGCGTATACAGGGCTATTTTGTCCGTGGCCCTCAACACGGCTACCTTGGATCCTGGTTCCTTCAGCGGGTAGATCACTCGCTGAGCTCGGTATAGAGGATATAGAAAGAAAAATGACGGATCCGGTGCACGTGTAGATATGTAAGAAACGCCAATGGTGCAGGCGATCTTTTAAAATGTCTGATTTATTTTTTTTTAAATAAGGCAAAGGAGTTATCCTTCGCAGTATGAAAAAACAACAGATAAAAATCTAACGCGTTTTGCGCTACAAACAGCGCTTCATCAGAGGCAATGCGCCGGATCCGCCATTTTTCTTTCTATATCCTCTAAAACAACCATAGCTGGGTATTGTGGATCCTCTGGTCCTCCGCATGTGTGTATGGTCGAAGTGGATATCATGCCAGGGAGCGGAGTCTAAAAGGCCCACGGTCTTCACTGAAGCCCAACGTAAGGCCGGACAGAATTAGCTGCGTGGAACCTCCTGGTCGCTACCCCTGAAGTGGCCACTCGCAGTGACAGCCGAAGTGCTGGGCAATGGATACCAGGTACAGGCAGTGGTGCCAGTTCACAGGCAAGTGTACTGTAGCCATAGACAGGTGATAACAGGCTGGTGCAGTGTCAGGAACAGCAGTAGAGTACTTTGGATAATGCAGGGTTAACTCAGGATAACACAGATAAAAGTAACTAGTACAACAAACAGGGGGTATGACCACAGATGTAAATCCACAAACAGACCCTGGAGCAGAGGCAGGAAGTTCCTTATATCCCAGGAGGTCACAGGAAATTGGGTACTGTCCCTTTAAACTACCGGGAGCTGCCGCGCGCACCCTAGGAGGTGCGTGTGCATGCATGGAAATCCAGAGAGGATAGGTGCATGCAGGAGTGTGGACTGGAACAAGGAAAGGTGAGTTTAACCTGGTGGCAGCTGCCGTCCATGGCACGAACCATGGTGTGAATCGTGACCATTAAAGATCATTACTATACAGATGATTTTTCCTTTTATTATTTATCCACTGTAAGTTTACTTTAATATTGACACACTCGGGCAGATTTATCAATATTAACTAAATCTAAGGGCCGCATGTATGAAAACTGTCTTGGTCTAAGACTTTCTTTGTTGCCCATAGCAACCAATCAGAGTTCACCTTTCATTTTATACAGTGCTCTGAAACAATGAACGGGGGGGCTGATTGGTTGCTATGGGCAACAAAGAGAGGACCAAGACAGTTTTCATACATGTCCCCCAAAGTGTACTTAGTCTTACACTGCACCACATGTATCATAGTGTGAATCAATCTGGTGCAGGTTAAGGGGCTGTTCACATGGCTTATTTCGCCGCAGATTGGAGCCGTACTGCACGCCGGATTTGCGCTGCAGTACGGCGTCAATCCGTCGCAGTAATTACGGTAATCCACAGTTCTCATAGAGAACAATGGATTCCGTCGCTCCTCCCCGCTCGGCAAATACGCCGCGGGGGGAGAAAGTGACATGCACATTATCCAGGCGCAATACGCGCCGTGGATAATGTAAGTCTATGGGGCCGGCGGGCCGCGCCCCCGCCCCTTATTCAAGCCGGAATTGCGAGCGCAATCCGGCTCGCAATTCTGGCTTGAATAAGCCGTGTGAACCGGGGCTAAAACTGTCTAGTCAGGGATGACCACTGGTGTGAACAAGGTTGTGAAAAAACTGTTTACAATTAATTTCAGAACAACATTGGTCCTGTTTCTATTTATGTTTTGTTATTGTTGTAACTTAAAATCGTTTTGCAAAATTCCCCCTCAGCAAAACTGTTTAGTCTCAGTAACATTATTCCTAAGTTGGTTTACTTTATGTCACTAACTGGGCCAAAATTTTGGCACATGGCATAACACACTAAGCCACGCTCCCTTTATGTGTAACTAAGCCCTTTTTATCAGACAAAGCGGTGAAATACATAGAAACTGTCATAAACACAAAAATGTGGTGTAAGGCATGTATGCCATTATTTTTGGATAAAATTGTACCAGAATTCTGATGCAACTGCCTTAATAAATGTGCACCATAGTTTTTATTATCATTTGGTATTGAAAGATAAGTTATAATTTTACACTCTAGTAACAACAGTTCTTAAACATCAGCCTAAAGCATATTTGCATGGTTATATTTATTATTTACTGTATTTTTTTTTTTTTTAGTTTTAGTCATAGATTGACTGACTTGTAAGGCCAATATTGTATGACTTTCTCAGTTACCTTATTAAAAGGAATGTGTCATCAAAAAATGAGTCATTGTTTAAGTCTAGTGTTGAGCGATTATTATCGACAAAGTCGAAATGGGCACAGTTTTTATGTTGATCGAAATTTTTAGATCATGCGATAATTTAGGTTAAAATCTGTGCATCATCTATTAAGATCGCGCCATTTTCGGCGCTTCCTGTCATTTTGGCGGCCAGCAAATCAGCTTACAGAATAGAGCAGGGTGAGATGTGTGTGCGACGTCATGACTGGGATGTGTATGGTTGCGATTGGCTGGAAAAATCACATGACCTCGTTTTACATAGAACAGCGTTTCCTGTTCAGCCTCAGTGTCTCTCAGCGTCTCATAGGAATAGGACGTGCGCTCTGCCTGTGGCCAAACAGCTCAGCGAAATTAATCTATTTCTTCACAGAGAAACCTCTACTATTAGCTGTGATCCTTACAATTTAGTTAGATTAGAGATTTGAAGATTTTATGTAGTTAGGTAGAAAATTTTAAAGGAGCATCTACCGCTGTAAAGTCACGGGGTGTAGCGGAGGGGGGGCCCCGTGGGCGAACACAGACAAGCTCTATAAGAATACTGGATATAGTTCACCAAGACTTAGTGTAGACATTGCACTGCAATAGCTTTATTATTAACAGTTTTCTATTAAATATTCCTGGATATGGGCAGCCTGAACTTTTATTAGGATACACATCCTTTTCTAGTAACTGCAGGTCTCTTTGTTAGGTGCAAAACTCCACTTTAATTATCAGTATACATTTCAGAATAGGTGTTCATTTTCAATTTTGCCCATTCCACACTTTGTTCATTATATTCACCTTGCAGTTAAATTAGAATACAGCAATTGTGTAGTTACCACAGGTGAATTGAAAGGTGCCAAAAATACCTTTTATTATCCGAATACATAACAGATACATGTTTTTTTCACTTTTGCCCAGTCCAGATTTGTTCATTGAGGCACCTTACACTTAAATGTGAATACAGAAATTTTGTAGTCACCACAGGTGAATTGAAAGGTGCCAAAAAATACCTTTTATTATCCGAATACATTACAGATACGTGTTTTTTTCACTTTGGCGCACTACAGCTTTGTTCATTGAGGCACCTTGCACTTAAATGTGAATGCAGCAATTTTGTAGTCACCACAGGTGAATTGAAAGGTGCCAAAAATACCTTTTATTATCCAAATACATTACAGATACATGTTTTTTGCACTTTTGCCCAGTCCAGATTTGTTGATAGAGCCACCTAGCAGTAAAATTTGAATCCAGCAAATGTCTAGTTACCACAGGTGAATTGATAGGTGCCAAAAATACTTTTATTATCCGAATAAATTTCAGATACATGTTTTTTGACTTTGGCGCACTACAGCTTTGTTCATTGAGGCACCTTGCCACTTAAATGGGAATGCAGCAAATTTTGTAGTCACCCCCCGTGAATTGAAAGGTGCCAAAAAAACCTTTATTATCCAATACTTTCAGATACGTGTTTTTTTTCCCC